>CAUYQG010088076.1:0-13756 GCA_963574415.1 Tarsius wallacei | reverse complement strand
GTTCCGGGTGTATCAGTGTAGCCAGCAAGGGAACCCAGAACTCCACAAAGCGGTATCCAAGGGCCTCCACAAGCAGCAGCTGGTGGCTTGGGGCTGGGTGAGACGTTGTAACCAGGGAGGGAGCTGGGTTCTCCACACAGCCACAGCCCGAGGCTGCCTAGGGTGGAGCAGCAGCAGTCTAGAGGCCCAATTAGCCGGCCTTGCGTGGGACCGAGGGTCTCCAGGCCTCGGACCGTTGTGGCTGGCGGTGGGCAGGGGGGTGGGGGAAGGAAAGTAACAGTCTTTTTGGAAACTCACTTTTGGAGAATCTCGCAGTCCCACCTATGCCATCGCCATCTTACCGGAATTCCGGGTGTAGTTTTAATTTGCATTTCTTTGATGATGAGTGAGTCTGAACATTTTTTTCATGTATCTGTTGGCTGCTCATATGTCTTCTTTTGATAAGTGTCTATTCATATCTTTTGCCCACTTTGTAAAGGGGCTGTTTGTTTTTTTCTTTTCAGCACTTTTGAGTTCCTTGTAGATCCTAGATGTTAGGGCTTTGTCAGACATGGGGTTGACAAATATTTTTTCCCAGTATGTGGGCTGTCTCCCTGCTCTTTTGATGGTTTCTTTGGCTTTGCAGAAGCTTGTCAATTTGATGAGGTACCACCTGTCTATCTTATCTCTTATGGTCTGGGCACTTCGGGTTCTGATCAGGAATTGATTGCCAGTTCCAACTTCTATAAGAGGGTCTCCTGCTTTTCCTAAGGTTCTTATAGATTGAGATTTTACATTTAGGTCTCTGATCCATTTAGCATTAATTTTTGTGATGAGGATAGGTAGGGGTCCTGTTTCAATCTTCTGCATGTAGTCAGCCAGTTTTCCCAGAACCATTTACTGAATAGGTCCTCCTCTCCCCACTGGTTGGTCATGGATACTTTGTCAAAGATGAGTTGGTTGAGAAATTGAAGTTTTGCTTCTGCAAACTCAATTCTATTCCATTGGTCTATATGCCTGTTCTTGTACCAATACCAGGCTGTTTTGATTACTGTAGTTTTAAAATAAAGTTTAAAATCTGGGAGTGTGATACCTCCTGCTTTTTTTTTTTTTTTTTTTTTTTTGGTGAGTATTGTTTTGGTTATTTGTGGTCATTTATATTTACATATTAATTAAAGATTAAGCTTAGCTTAGCTGGGTAGGTTATTCTTGGTAGAAATTGTTTGTCTTTGAGAACTTTCAAGATTGGGCTCCTAGCACTCCTATCCTGAAATGTTTCTGTAGATAAATCTGCTGCTATTCTAATTGGTCTTCCCCGGTAGGTGGTCTGACCTTTATTTCTTGCTTCCCTTAGGATTTTTTCTTTTATACCTGCTTTGTTTAGGTGAATTATGTATCTGGGAGTTAGTCTTCTCATTTGTTGTCTTGCAGGGGTTCTCTGAATCTGTTGTGTTTGAATTTTCACATCACTGATGAGATAAAGGAAGTTTTCTTGAATAATTTTATGTAATGTTTGTTCCAGAGTGGTGTATTTCTCTCTTTCTGCCTCAGGAAGTCCAATACTCTAGGTTCGGCCTCTTGAAATAGTTGCTCATCTCTTGAGGGTTTTTTCTGACTTTTTAAGCTTCTTTTCTATGTTTTTGACAGTTTTGGCTAGTTCTATATTTTGGTCCTCAAGTTCTGACATTCTTTCTTCTGCTTGGCTAATTCTGCTTTCCATGCTTATTTGTTTGTTATTTATTTTAGCCACAGTATTCTTTATTCCTGTTATCTCAGTTATCAACTCTTTCCTATTTTCCTCTTGTCTCTCCTCAATTCAATTGTAGTATGTTTCTGCAGATAAATTCTCAGTGCCTACCCAGTGGTCTGCATGAAACCTATATTCTTCTTTTGGTTTTTCTTCATTTGTGTAGATTTTCCTCCCAATTTTTCCTTTTTTTTCTTTTTCCTTCCCTTCTTTTTAATTCTGTTGTTCAAGGATAGTGGTGTGGTTTTACTTCTGTTTGCTCAATCTCCTATTCTTCCTTATTTGAATCCTCTAGCTTTGTTCAATTCTGAAGCTGGACTGTGGGCTGAGGGCTGTACTTTTTTGCAGTTTTGAGATTTAATTGAGGGGGGAGCTGTGATTCAAAATCTATCTGTAGATCCTAGTATCCACCGATAGGTGTATGGGTACGCTGGAACCCACTTCCAACTCCCTTGCAATCTGACCATGCAGTGGGGGTATATGTTTGCTTCCTGAAAGCAAAATGAGGTAGGAAAAAGGAAAAGAATGGAAAATGGAAGGAGGGTTGAGAGGAAGGTGGAAAGAGAGAAGATTAAGAAGGAAAATAAACAAACATACTGTCTGACAAATGAAATGATACACAAAGACAGAAAAGAGTAAAAAAAAACCCCTAAAACATACAAACAATTATTACAGACACACAAGCCAACCAACCTTCCTAATGATGTACTATTCCCCTACACATAGAAAGTTTATAGAAAAAAATCAGTAAAATAACAGAAACAGAGCAAATATGAAAATGTTATCAATAATAGTAAGAAGAGAGGGAAAAGAGGGAAAAAAATGAGTAAAACAGACAGAGAATAAAAATAAAAAATAAATAAAGAAAACAAGAAACCAGGTTCACTCTGTAATCATTCCTGGAAGTCCAACGTCCTTTTAGCTCTGATCTCTAGCTCTCATCGCAGGTTGGTAGGGTTGCTCACAGCTAGGGTCAGATGCCCCAGGCCTGCTGTAGTAGGAGGGTGGATCAGATCTGGTTTCAGTCGGCTTGCTGCCTTTTAAGTCTGCCACTCAGATCTGGCCTGTCTGTGTCCAATCTAGCATGGAGGAGGGGTTTCTGTCTCTCTCAGTTTGATGAGATTACCTTGGTCCCAAGTTGGAGTCTGGGTGGAGCTGGGCAGGGCAATGCAGGTTTCTGCCTGGTCTTGGGGCTCTGCCTGGCCAGGGGGCAGAGCTGGGGGAGGCAGAGTACAAGACAGCTGGGCACTGCAGGTCAGCATGGCATGGTGGGGTGGGGCAGTGCCGCTGGTAGGGGAGCCTGAAGATCTGCAGGGTCGAGAGCTGAGGGCACCCTGGGTCGGGCAGCTTCAGTGGTGGCAGTGGTGGCAGCCTTGCAGTGGGGGTATACGTTTGCTTCCTGAAAGCAAAATGAGGTAAGAAAAAGGAAAAGAATGGAAAATGGAAGGAGGGTTAAGAGGTGCATGGGGCCAAGGAGAAGACTGGCAATGGCAGCAGCAGCCAGTGGGGGTAAAGCGAGAGTCTTTATTGATATTCGCTTTTGTGGACACTCTCACAGTCCAACCTGTCCTGTTGCCATCTTGCCGGAAGTCCCCCAGAACTACTTTTTTAAAAAACAGAATTATAAAGTAATTGACGCTTTGTAGTGCTTCTGCTGCTTTTGTTTCACTTCTTCCACATCAGCAAAATGTTTCCTGTTGAGGACTTTTTTCATCTGGGGAAACAAATAAACAAAAAAGTCACTTGGGGTGAGATCAGGTGAATAGGGAAGGTGAGTTAAGGAGTCATGCCGTTTTTGGTTAAAAAATGCTGAACATGCAGCATGCTATGGGCAGGTGTGCTTATAAATCACCCATCATGTAATGGACAGATGCATTGAAAGAATCTCAAAAAAAAAAAAAAAAAATTCACTGACGCCAAATGCAGCCTCTCATAACAACAATGCTTGCTGGTACACTGATGCTGATGGAGTCCTAGAACACTTAACTAGTGGGGAAAACCTGTACCACAAGGGGCCTGCTCTTCAAAAGATAATTTCATCATTTTTTTTAGAAATCCCCCTTTGTATGTAACTTATTGGTATTTGGATATTTATATTATTTTTAACCATCTTAACAAATTCTGTTATTAGTTCTGAAAAGTAAAGAACTCTTCTCTTCTGAAATTTTGCTAATATTTTCTCGCTTTTTGAAACATCTACTCCCATCAATTCTAGTTTTTGACTCATAGGGCCAGGATCTTTCTTTCTTACTAACTGTCCTTCATTCTATACTTTGTTTATTCATCTGTTCTTAAATAGTATGATATTGAGTACTTTTGAAATTGTAACAACGTTCACATAATACTTTTTGTTCTATAAATAGAGAAAAATAGTTAACATTCTTAACCAAGTATCTTGCATTTAACACAATTTATCCTTCAGAATGAAGCTATAAAATTGGAAACATCAAATAGGATTTTAAGGAAGAAAATAAAAGTAAGTTTTTTTGTGAACCAGTGTCTATCAATAAAAATATTCCCTTTAGTGTCTGCTTATTCTGGTCATAAGCCAAAAATAATAATATAATGCATTTTTTCCTAAGGATAACTTTCTGTAATGCTAGGAATATCTGCCCATGCAGACATTAGCTTAAAGTAAACTAAGGTTCAATGACAAAACTTAACCATTCAGTTTCAATGACTGACTGTGTCATGAGAGCTGACCATTCCACTAATCCTTCTCCATATTACATTTCAGTGTAATGGGTTGATTTGGTGACAAACATATAATGAGCTGGCTTCTCTAACAACTTTCTGAGTACACCTTCAAAATACATACTAACAACTTGTTGCTTAAGAGAGCATACTTCTTCTATTGCATATCTATAGCTCTGCATTATATAGTATTGAGTATGCCTACATGGTTTTAGAAGTAACAATCTATTGGGAATCATTACTGCCATTATGTGTGATCAGTGTCATGCCATTATACATGACCAAGTGATTTGTAATTCTTTGTAGGTTATTCAAAAACAAGTGGGGAATATCTTGGAAAAGAGTAAGATCAACCAGAAGGAGCAGCAGTAAGTACTGATAGCATGATAAAATAACTAGAACAACATCTTGCTACTCTCAAAACCATTCAATCAAAACTAGCTTAGACAAATGGGGGAGTTCACGCTCATGAATGTTAGCCTTACATATACACTGAGCATCCTTTCACGTGCTCAAGAACACTTAGTCTAAGATTTAAATCTCAATCTGGACATGTTATTCATCACATAGGAATAAATTTATTGGAAAAAGTTGACGAGTCAAAGATGAATTCTCATGGGCAGGAGTCAGGAAAGTGGGTAGACGTATGGCTGTGGGTGACTGTGTTTTCAATATATTACTCAGAATATTTCAGTTTAAAAAGTGGCTGATTTTATTTGTTACATAAGTTTATATTTGACATAGTTACTTTTCTTAGAGTTGGTACTGCAGTTCTTTTTTTTTTTTTCTTTTTTCCGAGTTGGAGTCTCACTCCGTCGCCCAGACTGGAGTGCAGTGGCCGCTTCCGGCCACCGCGCCCAGCCCACGGTTTTTGTGTTAATTCTAAATACACACCTGGCACTGTTTCAACATGTGGTACTGATTTTTATTTCCACTTAATCAGCTTCCACCATCGCCCACCCCAGCGTGCACACACACACACGAAACGCTCTTGGGAAGTGGAAGCTTTGCGGTGTCAGTGTCCACGGGAACATTGACAAGCTTGTCCCTGTGTCTGGACCTACACTCTTCGACAGCGGGTGCGGGCCAGGAGAGCCGGGCAACCCCAGGCACAGTGTCCAAAGGCCACAGCGATCCCAGAGCCGACTCAGGTGGCTGTCAGGGTGAGGAGGTCAGGCAGTGGTCAGGACACAGCAACGAGCACGTACAGGTGGCAGTCCCTCAACAGCCAGGCGTGGGTTGAAGCAGGGACCCCGCACAGGCCCAGTTAGAACGTCACTGTCCCACTGGGTGACAGGGAGGAGGGCTCCAGCCTCAGGAAGGAGGCCTGCCAGGCTCCGGTGGGCGTCAGGCACTCTCATCCCCACCTAGGAAGATCCTGGTTCCTAGAAGTTTCTTTTTGTTTGTTTTTAAGAAAGCAGGATTTATTAAAAAGCCCCCACAGTGAAAGGGGACCCGAAGATGTTGCCCATATTTTAGCCTTTTATATATTTTTTATTGCCACTGGATGTCTAATAGACAAATCAAATTCTTCATGTAAAAACCATGAATTCCCCCAAACATTCTTCACCAGCAAGTTTTCTATATTAGTTACTGATTCTTCTCCTCCTTTGGCTCAGGCCACAAATCAAGGATGCATATTTGACTCCTTTTCTCTTAAATCTTACAACCTCCATTCTCTCTTGCTTATAATTGTCTCTAATAGTATTCTCTGCTCTCATCCTGTCACAGGATTATTTTACAAAGTATGTCAAATCACATTCTCTGCCCCAAGCCCCATAATCTCTCCCAATTTCATTTTACAATACCGTCCTATGTCTTTACAATGGCCTATAAAATTCCATATAATCTATCACTGACATTCTGAGTCTTCCATTGCTATTTTCCTTTCTGTTCCCTTTGCTCTAATGTTGTATTAATCTTCTTGAATACAAGTATAATTACATCGTAGGGTTCAGATCAAACTCCTGTTCCAGATGTATTCTTAGCCAAATCTCCTACCTATTTCACATAGTGTCTCAAATCTTTTCTTTTTAACGAAGCTCAAACACACAATTTAATAAAGCCACCCCAGTCCCAATTAACACTCTAGACCATCTGTACTTAGTCTACTATTGCCTTTTATTTTCTGAAGAATTCATTGCCTTCTTATGTATTTACTTCCTAAGTTTAATGTTTGATATTTATCTTCTCTTGCTTGGTATACTTTGCATGGGTAAGAAACTTTATTCATTTATGTATTTTCATTCATGTATCAGGTATATGAATATCTGGTACATGGTACATAGTGTGATAAACATTTATTGATTTATTGAATGAGTTACTTCCTTTTTATCTTTGTGTCATGACTTCACATATAAATACTCATTAATATGTGCACAATATAGTTTGGTTTTCAATCTTTTTACCTTTTATTGTTGTATTTGAATCTCAAACAAGCCATGTCTCTGCTCTCCAGCTAGCTTATGTTTTTGTTTGTTTTTTCAAACTAACACAATTTTAGTTAAGAAAGATTTTTAACTTTATTCATAATTGCAATCAAAGGGACATGTATAACCAATCAGAACTTGGTTTATAACAGAATTTCTCTATTTGTATGAGAGTTTTGGACCATTAAGGAAGAAGCAGCAGACTGAGAAGAGACAGGATCCTGTTTAGTAGGGAAGAAATGTTGTCCTTGCTATCTGTTTAAATACAAATAACATGTCTGTAAAAGGGCATTTTTAAAGGAGTAACATAGCTTGAATGTCAAAAGTTAGCATTATATTCAAACAATTAGCCTTTGCATGCTAGTTTAGTTGAATGGAGTTGGAATTTTTGTGAGCTATTTGGATATCAGTAGGATCTGTCATTATATATGATATATTTGGCTCCTTCCATTTATCATGTAGCCTGGCATATTTTAGATGCACAATAATTTTTAACCATAATGAATGATCATTCCATGTACACTAAGGTTACTTCAAGAAAGGAAAACAATCCAATGAGGTTTAATCTGAAAATGAAAGAAACATACAGAATAATTCTTAAAGTAGGAACTGCATGAACATAGGACTCATTTCTGTTGCAACTAAGAATGGATCATTAAACATTTCAACAATGGGATATTTACAATATTCATTGTAAACCGGGTCTAAATAGACTTAATATTTGGACTAACTCATTAGGTTTAAGCAAGAGTAGGCAGATCGTATTGATTTCTGCTTTCTTCTTTTTTCATAATTGACATCCTAGTGAGTGCGTGAAAAGTAGAGTGAGGGCTTAAGCAGTCTAACGGGATTGGGTACATACATGGCTTGGGGAAAAGTAGGTAGTCTGATATCATTAACTGCTATTTCCTTTCCAGTAAAACTCCTTCCAATTTTTCAACTCACTAGAATGCAAATGTATTTGCAACTTTTATCTATTACACTGTTAAGGTTGACTTTAGTATTTTATATATTTCGTGTTATTATATTGATAGTTCATGATTTTAGCTTTCTTAGTGTGTTGAACATATCTCTTACCAGGCCTCTAGAGGAGGATGGCATGCAAGTGGACAGCTTATCTCTTCTTATGATGGCATATACTTCTTCAGGTTTTCTTCACATACATATCTTATTATATATTCAGTGAAATCTAGCTTCCATGCTCCTTCTTTCTACATTTTCCGATACTAACTTATAATAATCACCCATAGAATACTGTAAAATATTTTACCATCTCTCTACTTAATGTTAGATTCTTGAAGTCATGGATTCTCACTTTTATTTCTGTGGAGAGCCAAATGTCAATTGTGACAATCATTCATGCACATACACACATATACAAAGAAAAGAAATGGGTATATGAATATAAGATGGCACTTTTTTATTGTCTAAGATTTTTCGCTCTTGTTGGAAAATACTGACTGTTGTTACTAATAACATATTCCAGTATTTATTTTTTAAATGCAAATTAAGATTAGTGTGGCAAAAAAAGAATTCAATCAAGTACAAAACTTATTTATGTGCTACTTCTTCAGGAAAAGTACGACTCATCAGACCTATAACATATTGAATTCACTTATTTATTTTTCACTTGATGGAAAATTAAAAGCAATTGAGATAATTCGATACAATGAAAAATAACTTGAAACAAAGTAGTGAAAAATTGAAATTGACCTCATTTAATTACTTCAATTATAATTTATAATTATAATTTAATTATGATTTAACGATAGCAGAATAATGCTTTCCATTTAAATTAAATGAAAAAAATTCTAATTTTTATGTTAGAGCTGATTAGAATTCATCAACAGTACAATTCTATAGCATTTTTTTTTATAGAGTTTATTTTGTTAGAGCAGTTTAGGTTCAGAGCAAAATTGGATGATTGAGCAGAAGACACAGAGTTTTCTACTATACCTTCTTCACCACATACATGTAGCCTCCCACATTTTCAACATCCTGCACAAGAGTGGTATAGTGGTATATTTGCTATAATTAAGGAATTATGGTTTATATTAGGTTTATTAACATCTATACATTACATCCATAGTTTACATTAACTACACTCTTGGTTTTATACATTTTATGGGTTTGGGCAAAGCTATAATACCATGTATTCACTATTATCGTATAGCTCAGCTTATTTTCACTGTCCTAAAAATCTCCTGTACTGCATTTATGCTAATTTTTATATTAAAAGCATTTGAAATTCATCAATATTATAATTCTATAACAATTTTAAAGATTATCTGTTTTTAATTTTATAATGTATCTGTAAGACAAGTGAATTTTCTCACATATATACAGCATACCTGTAAATAAACGTATAGTATATCTATAAATAAACATATAGTACATCTATAAATAAACATATAGTATATCTATCAATAAAGGTAGATACATATACACATACACATATAATATTCTATAAATAAAACACAAATTAAACACACTATTTTGTAGCTTATAACTTGTTATTATCTTTTATAAATGAGTAATTAATTTTTTTTTATTTTTTTTTAGTTGGAGTCTCACTCTGTCGCCCAGACTGGAGTGCAGTGGCCGCTCCCGGCCACCACAACCTCGACCTGCTGGGCTCCGGCGATCCTTCCACCTCAGCCTTCCAAGTAGCTGGAACTACAGGCGGGCGCTACCACGCCCGGCTAATTTTTTGATTTATTGTAGAGATGAGGTGGTCTTGCTTGCCCAGGCGGGTCTCGAACCCGCGAGCTCAGGCAATACACTCACCTCAGCCTCCCAAGGCGCGGGATTACAGACTGAGCCACCTAGCCCGGCACGTAATTAATTTTATTTAACATGTTTCTTTGATAAAATGTTAGGAAATTTTCAAAATGTATTCAGTGACTTAAGTAGGTCGTTGAAAATTTTAGGAAAGTCTTTTAAAATATTGTTTCGTAATTACTTGAGTACGCAACTTAATTATAATCAGCACAATAGTATTGTTACAAGACCAACAAGTTTGTGTGCTCATGGCACAGTGACAGACCAACACACTGAGAGACCAGGGTATCAAAGAAAGAGTTTAATAATGGCAGGGTGTCAACTGAGGAGATGAGAAGGACCTTTAAATCAATCTCCCTAAAGAGTTCTCAGCTGGGTTTTTTAAGACGATGGTGGAATTAGCTGGGCGTGGTAGCGCGCGCCTGTAGTTCCAGCTACTTGGAAGGCTGAGGCGGAAAGGATCACCGGAGCCCAGCAGGTCGAGGCCACTGCACTCCAGTCTGGGCGACAGAGTGAGACTCCAACTCAAAAAAAAAAAAGATGGTGGAAGATGAAGGGAGGGCAGAAACATTGGGGTCATTGATTGGTCAGGGTAAAGAAGATGAAATCATCAGGCAGTGAAACAATATTCTTTGGTGAGTCGCCTCCTTTGGATCCTTCTGACCAGTTTACATCAGTAATTTGACTATTATAAAGGACCTGAAAGAATATCTCAGATGAAAAACTTAACATTTCACAATGCTTACGTTGTTACCCATAGAGTAGTTAAAGGCAACAATAATCTTGTGACAAAGTCTATGTGATTCTGGGGCAATAGGCAGCAAACAACTATGAGGAAGCAGGTCAAAGAGCAAGCAACAAATTGATTTATGCTGAATGTGCTACAAACTTGGTACATTTTTATTTCTCCCCCTCCCTTCTTCCCTGATTAATTTTATAAAGTTTATTTGGAAGGTTTCAGTATAACTACAAAACAACCACAGCTGTATTCATTATTAGTTAGAGCATCAAGTGAATGCAAAGTGTGTGTTTTCTTCCTCTGTTGTTTAGAACAATTCAGTATATTCAAGAGGATAATCAGCCTTTTAATTAAATTTGAAAGTTTCCCTGATGTGCTGGAGTGGTTTAAAGTCAGTTTTTTCCTACAAATATATCCATGCCTTATCACAATTTCTTGCCATGATCAGAATCTAAATACAGAGTTGAATAATTATTTATATGAAAAGTGAATATGACCTTCCTTACTTTGAATAAAAAAATAGATACTTTCAGACATGTATTTTTAATTGGCGTAAATGTTCTACTAAAAACCTTGAGGCTACTAGCAAAATTCTCAATAATAATTGCTCTTAGAACCAGAATTATTTTGACTACTTGGTTCAAGAGTGATATTTCTCTGCTAAAAAATGTAATGTAAAATTGCCCTGTAAACATCAAAAAGTATTTCATAATTGTTTTGTTTTACTAAATACTAATATCTTCTCCAATTGGAAAAATTTAGAAAATGTTTTTGACATTGTCAAATTGGTACACATGAACAAGATGAATGAATGAATGAATGAATATGTGTTCAAGGAGACAATCTGTGCTATATAAAACATTGTGTTATACACATCTATGATAAAAATGCAAATATTTTCCACATATTTTAGTTTTTTCTTAACTACTGAAGAGTGGAGGAATATGTCCTCAAAATATGCCACTGTGGTAAGGAATTGTTTTAAGCTAGACACTTGAAAAACAGCAGATGCAAGAAGTAAATTTTAATCTTTCTTTCATCCTGAAAACAAGAGACTAAACCCTTCATGTGAAAGATGCCCTCACTATACCAGGAAAAAAATATTCTTTGGAAAATCATAGTGAAATAATTCTGTACAAACATGCCTTATTGAATGAATCCCTATCTTCCTTTAGCCTCTCCGCATAACTCCTTGTTTTTCCACAATTGTCTATCTCGTTTAACTTAATATAAAAATATTTAGATTTTGCTATTAATTGAAGTCTTCACTTTTTAAATAAGAGCTCTCGTGTCACATAAAACTTAAATTTGTTTGTCTTATGTCAGTTTAATTCGCAGGCAAAACTGGGAACCCTAAGAGGGTAGAGATATGGAAGGTGGTTTAATTTTTGCTTTATATTTGTTTCAGCAATAAGATACAGTAATTAGGAATCTAAGTCAATAAATTAAAAGGCAAGACTTGCATCTCCCAAACCTTATATACAGTACACTAGAAGGTAGTAATTGCTATAATAAAAAATAAGATAGGATAGGGTATAGGAAGGGTTGAAAATGTCAGTGGGATGTTATCTAGAGTGTGGAAACTGCTCCTGGAGAAGCTGACAATGTAGCAAAAATTGGAAGTAAATGAAGGAGTAAATCATGAACAAATTGAAGGGAAGAGTATTCCACAGAGAGGAAAGAACAGAGCAAACATACCAAGTGGGGAACTTACTAGGCATTTTTAGTAGGGGAAAAAAAATTAAGGAACAAAGTATAGCTAGAATAAAGTAGAGCAAGGGTTCAAATAATGGGTAAGAAGGCAAATGTGTAATACCTTGTAGAACTTCTCAAAAAAGGAATGAGATGGGAGGTATTTGGAGGATTTGAAGCAGAAGAGTAACATGACACGAATTAGAATTTTAATATAAAATCACTCAGAATTCCATGTTGACAAGAAACTGAAATGGAGCAGAGGTATGAAGATTAACACATAATTTACATTTATATTTATTTTTAAATAAAATAGCACATTAGAAAGCACACTAACATTTACCCTTGAAGTTAACTTTGTTAATATTCAGAAATACATTAGACCGGCTGAGCGTGGTAGCTCATATCTGTATTCCAAGCAGTTTGGAAAGCTGAGGAAGAAGGATTGCTTGAGCCCAGGACGTCAAGCCCAGTCTGGGTATCATAGTGAAACCTTGTCTCTAAAAAATAAATTTTAAAAATTACCTCAATGTGGTGGTGCATGCCTGTAAATCCCAGCTGTTTGGGGTGCTGAGGTGGAGGAATCTCTGAGCACAACAGATGAAGCCTGCCATGAGATGTAATCCTCGTGATCCTGCCACTGCACTCCAGTCTGAGTGACAGAGTGAGATACCGACAAAAAAAGAAGGAAGGGAGGGAGGAAGGAAAGGAAGACATTAGACCTTCCATTTGTAACAGCTTTATGCGACGTTTTTCTTGCTTTTGTAGTTTTAAATTTTAACTTCAGAAGCTATTAAAAGGAGATGAGGACCTACAAAATAGATTAAAATCGCATGAAACTTTAATTATCAAAATGTTACAAAAATTATAAAGAGGTATGTCAACCATCAAACTACACTTAAGAATGCACAGATGGGGCCGGACTCGGTGGCTCAGCCTGTAATTCCGCGCTTTGGGAGGCCGAGGTGAGTAAATTGCCTGAGCCCGCAGGTTCGAGACCCGCCTGGGCAACTTGGCGAGACCTCATCTCTACAATAAATCAAAAAATTAGCTGGGCATGGTAGCGGGCCTGTAGTTCCAGCTACTTGGAAGGCTGAGGCGAAGAATCGCTGAAGCCCAGCAGATCGAGGCTGCGGTGGCCGGGAGCGACCACTGCACTCCAGTCTGGGCAACTGAGTGAGACTCCAACTCAAAAAAAAAAAAAAAAAGTACAGATGGATGGATATTCCAATAAAGAGGATAAAATTATAAGTCTGTGCATCTGAACTTAACCCTTGTGCGTGTTAACCTCTAACCCTTTCTTAAATGTGGTAGAGTTCTGCAAAGCAATTGCTATAGGGTAATTTGTATTCCAGTTTTAGAGCTGAAAAGGCTTTACTTCCAACATAAGAGTAAAAGCATAATAACAATAACTTTCATTTGAAACAAACCAACTGATTGTCAATATTTAACTAAAAGGTTAAGAACAAGTAGTGGTTAATTGAATAGTTATCTGATATTGGAAAATAATTAAACCCTGTAATGAACCTGGCCCAATAAAAAAACTAACAAGCCGGCTCGGTGGCTCAGCCTGTAATCCCGCGCCTTTGGGAGGCTGAGGTGAGTGGATTGCCTGAGCCCGCGGATTCGAGACCCGCCTGGGCAACTTGGCGAGACCTCATCTCTACAATAAATTAAAAAAAAAATCAGCCGGGT
>CAUYQG010088074.1:0-11496 GCA_963574415.1 Tarsius wallacei | reverse complement strand
CAACTATATGCTATCGATAAGAAACCCATTTTAGAATCATGGATTCAGAGGATCGGTTCACCAGGTGCTTCTCTGCGATACAATGTAGGGCGCCAGAAACCAGGTGCTGAACTCTTAGGTCCTGCATGACTGAGTGACACTTAGGGTATCTGATCCATGGAACGTGGCAATAGGACCTCCGCATATTTTAACCATGACTACCCACTGTGAAAACAGGAAGGAAGCCGGGCTCGGCGGCTCAGCCTGTCATCCCGCGCCTTGGGAGGCTGAGGTGAGTGGATTGCCTGAGCCCTCCGGTTCGAGACCCGCCCGGGCAACTTGGCGAGACCTCATCTCTACAATAAATCAAAAAAATCAGCCGGGCATGGTAGTGCACGCCTGTAGTTCCGGCTACTCGGAAGGCTGAGGCCGAAGGATCGCGGAGCCCAGCAGGTCGAGGCTGCGGTGGCCGGGAGCGGCCGCTGCACTCCAGTCTGGGCGACAGAGCGAGACTCCAACTCAAAAAAAAAAAAAAAATACCAGGAAGGACACTTTCTAAAAGTGTTCTTGTAAAAATAGCCAACACTGATCAAGCTCAGTGGCTCACACCTGTAAACCCAACACTTTGGGAGGCCGAGGTGGGAGGATTGCCTGAGCCCAGGAATTCAAGACCAGCCTGGGCAACTTAGTAAAACCTTGTCTCTACAAATAATAATAATAATAATAATAATAATAATAATAAATAAGAAAACCCATTTTAAATATAAAGATGCAGATAGGATCAAAGTAAAAGGATGTAAAAAGATAGTCTATGCAAACACTCATCAAAAGAAAATTGAGGTTGCTTTATTAATATCAATGTAGGTTTCAGAATAAAGAATATACCAGGAATAAGCAGGGACATTTCATAATGATATAAATTCATTAAGGTAACAAGCCTAAATCTTAATACATCAAATAAAAGAGCTTCAAAATACGTGAAATGAAATATAATAGAAGCAATAAGAAAACAAGACAATTTTACAATTTTTTTTTTTTTTGAGTTGGAGTCTCACTGTCGCCCAGACTGGAGTGCAGTGGCCGCTCCCGGCCACCGCATCCTCGACCCGCTGGGCTCCAGCGATCCTTCCGCCTCAGCCTTCGGAGTAGCCGGAACTACAGGCACGCTATCACGCCCAGCTGATTTTTTGATTTATTGTAGAGATGAGGTCTCACCAAGTTGCCCAGGTGGGTCTTGAACCCGCGGGCTCAGGCATTCCACTCACCTCAGCCTCCCAAAGGCGCGGGATGACAGGCTGAGCCACCGAGCCCGGCTCAATTTTACAATTATAGTCGGAGAGTTTGACAACCTTCTTTGTTGATAAAATAAACAGACAAAAATTGGTAAGGGGAAGACCAAACAGCATTATCAGCCCAGTTGCCCCAACTGACATAGAACAATTCACTCAACAGCAACAAAATAAATATTCTTTCTTTCTTTCTTTTTTAAATTTTAAAAATGTGGAGTACAACTCGGGGTTAGGTATACAGATGGTCATTAAGCAGGTACCCTTGCAGAATAAATATTCTTTTCAAGTGCCCATATTTACCAAGGTAGACCATATTCTGGGACAAAAACCAAAGCTCAATAAATTAAAAAAGATTGAGATCATACAAAGTATATTTTCTAATCATAACAGCTTTAAATTAGAAAGTCAATAATAGAAATATATCTATTTTTGGAATATCTGAGTATTTGGCAATTAAACAAAATACTGAAAAATGGGTCATAGAAAAAAAATCACACAGAAAATTATAAATTAGTTTGAACTGAATAAAAATAAAAACACAATATATCAGAACATTGGGGGGTACAGTGGAAAGCAGTGCTTAAATGGAAATTTAAACCATTAATTTTTATTTCTACATTAAGAAACTAGAAAAAGAAGACAATTAAGCACAAAGTAAGCAAATAATAAACATTGCAGCAGAAATTAATGAAAGGTAAAAGGGAAAAAATAGAAAAAAACCAACAACAACGAAACGTAACATATTTAATAACAATTCCACTCCCAGGTATTTATCAAAGAAAAAAATGACAAAAATGTGTCCACAGAAAGACTTGTACTCAAACTCAGTGCAGCTTTATTAATAATAGTCAACAATCCAAACAAACCCAAATGTCTACCAGCTGGTGAGTGGATTAACAAATTGTGGAAAATCCTCACTATGGAATGCTATCCAGAAATAAAAAGAAAGAAACTTCTGATATGTACAACAACCTAGATGAATCTTGACTATATCATGCTATTATTTGTGGAGCAGTGGAAAAAACTAGGTGCAAAATTCTGTTTTATGTGATCACAAGGTATGAAAATCTAAAAAAAAGCAAAAATAGTGGAGAAAGCAGACCAGTGGTTTCCATGGCCCAGAGAATAGAATTAGGGGACTGGTAGCAAAGGAATAGAACTAAATTTTGGGAATGGTGGAAGTGTTCTACATCAGGGTGATGATGTTGGTTATATGACTGTATATGTGTGTCAGAATTCATTAAATTATTCATTTAAAATTGGTGAATTGCACTCTATATAAACTGTACTTCGATAAAGGTTGTTTTAAAAAGGAAAAATCTTTGAGCTACAAATGTTTCACAAATTAGCTTTCGAAAGTTATGTGCGTATACATACTTTTTAAAAGCTGAACAAAACAAAATGGTATGAAATTAAAAGTAAAGGTTTTTCTCTCTCATATTTACAATTATTATTCATATTATTTCATATTACTGGGAGGAGTTTTTATGGTAAATTTCCCCAAGTTTCTTACGTATAATATAACAACATTGATCAGGTATGCTTAGGTTTTAGAAATTTTTCTTTTTTTTCCACAAGTGGGCTCATATTCTATGACTTAACAGCAACAAAAACTTGACCTCTGAAACAGGTAGGTTTATCTTATTCTTTCTTTTTACTGGCTGTATATTCTTCTATCACATGGATTACTGTAAATTATTGGACCGCTCTTCTACTGCTTAGATATTCAGATTTCTTCCATGTTTTGCTAGAATCAAAATGTTACAATGGGTTCTTATGGGCATGTTTTTCTTAAATGTTGTGCTTGTTCTTCTGTAATATAGATGACTGGCCATGGACTTGTGGGGCCATTGTTTATACAAATTAAAAATGTTAACGAATATGGTTAAGCTGCATTTCCCAAAACTTACTCATTCACTCTAATAATACTGGTTTACTCACATACACACTGATTCTGAGACTCAACCAGCATTTTAACCTACATCAGTCTGAAAGGTAAGAAAATGCTACACTAGTGTTTTTCCCTAGTGATATTTTCCTTGCAACAAAACAGAGCACTGAATATCAAGGCTGTCTAGGATAACCAGTAGACTTTAGAATGGACATTTCTACCTTCTAGAACCCCTAACTTTTGATAAAGACCTAAGTGATTTCTATGTGCACAGCTGCTGAGGTATACCACCCTTTTTTTTTTTTTTTTCCTTAAGTAATCCATCCTCTTTTCTTTTCATGGTCATATTGCAGTATGTTTTCTCTATAGATCTACCACGGAGTAGAATACGTATTCACGTGTCTCTTGGCATTTATGCTTTTAGTCTTTTCTTTCAAATGCTTTTGTTCTCTCCAGTGTCCCCTTCCCCCACCCCTCCCCGGGTATTTAATCATGTATATGACAAACCAGCGTTATATGTGAGTCTCTTAGTAATGCCATATGGTTCTCCTGAATGGGAATAGACGGAGGAATTTATTGACTTTGATCATTGCACTATAACAAATACAATTATGGCATGGGAAATTTCCTACTAGAGTTCAAGAGAAAATGGGGCAACCCCTTCCTTTGGATGATTTGTGTGTCTGAATGAATCAGGAACTTTTTCCCAGATTCCATCCTCTTTCATATGCAATCACTGAGATGAGGTGCCCATATGCATTACTGGTGAAGAGTTTCTCTCCACCCCCATTGCCGATCCAATAATCACTCCTTAAAACAGAGGGAATGATTTAGCAGTTGAAGTGTTGGCTTTGAAACACTTAGACTTGGTGGCATCTTTCAAAGTATCATCAGGATTGACTTAGTACACTATCCTGGAAATATCACAACCACATGGGAGCCTAAACCATTACAGAAAAGCTGTTTTCATAAGAAACCCCAAACTTGGGGGCCCCATTTTCTCTGAGACGGTTGCACAAGCAAAGCATGTGTTTCTGAATTATGGCCTGACACACAAACTAAAAACCTAAAATTCAGACCTTTGTTATCCCTGGCATGTTTTATAATTTTAAAAAGAGAATGTAAACTGAATATTTAGTTCAATTTTTAACTTACAATACTATGTGCATTTTCATACATTCGAAGTGCACTTATTCTTTTTATAGTTGCTCCTAGGAATAAATAAGTCATTTTGTTTAGGTAAACTGCCCATTGAGTGTTGCTTTCTGAAACCCTAGCAGAATCAGCCTTCTGCTTACTTTGTGTTCTTTAAAAAAAGAAAACGAGAGAAAGCAAGTAAGCTTCAAAGCAGGATGCCAGTTGGAATTCTTGCTTTATGCACTGTTTCCAATGAAGGCAGCTCTCAGGGAGTTGGATGCCCCCTTGGCCTTGGCCTGGGCTCTTTGAGGACTGTCACTGTCACTGTTGTGACCTATAACCTCGGTCAAATAATAAAGAATGGAAGGAGTCTCCCTCGCCCACAGAGCAATGGTATATGTAACACAGTGTCTGAGGAAGGCGCTTAGAGGTGGACACAAGGGTCGAAGCAAGGGTCATCAGGATACAAAGAAGAGCCTTTGTGTGGACAACACGACCTGCTGTGCAATTGCCAAGCTCTCTCTGGAGGAGAATCAACCAAATTTGTTCTCACACTTGATGGGACGGGGAGGGCCCTATGAGTGTTTCATCCTTCATGAAGCTGGGTCACTGAAAAACACAGGAGCCCACTTAGTACCGACCTGAACTAAAATCCTTTAACCCAATACAAACACAGCAGCAAGGCTGTTTCTTTGGGGCTTCGTTTAAATGACAACAGTTCTGTGTCTCTTGGCAGCCCTGAGGCTTCGGCCTCTGTCCTGCCATTAGTCTGGCATCTCACGATGTTGGAAAGTCACTTGGACAATCCTTCTGCACTCTGGCTCGGAGGTGGCTGTCATCTGGGCTTCCTGGGCTCTTGGGCAGTTTCTCATGTGCTTTTCATCTGTGCCACCCTGCTTGTGTTCTTGCTGTCTGGTGAGCCTGTGGCAAATCCTCCCAGCCTTTGGGAACAAAGGAGGTTCTGATAAGTGTCTCTTCAGCAGCTGATTCCTATTAAACAATACATGCCTTTTCTTTTTTCTAACACCCTGCTGGTTGCCAATGGCACTGTGTCTCCCTCGTCCAAACACCACTAGGGAATGGGATGCTTGTGAGTCTTCTTTATCAAGCAGCCAGTAGGTCTCAACAAGGGCTCTTTCTTGACATCAGTCACCATCCTGTTGAGAGTCCCGGACTATTTTAACTGACCAAAACCAAACTCAGTTGTTTGGTCATGGAAAATGAATGCCATTAGATCAGTTTTCCTCCACATACTTCACAGAGTTAGCGATTAAACATACAAGCACTCTGTGACTAAAATGTCATCAGCCAGATAATTTCAAGGACTTTTTTAAATTATAAAGATGTGGGATACAATTCACAACTTTTAAATAACAAATTCTGGGTTTTTTTTGGGTCTCCCCCCTCCTGTGTATATATGAATTAATCTCACAAGACTGTTTTTTACCTTTATCTTCTGTTCTTTCTGAAGTTTTTCAGCTTCTAATTCTTTGTCTACCATTGCTTTGGTTCTCTGGACTTCTAAAATCTGAACTTCTAATAACTTGGCATTAGACTGTAGTGTCTCAATACGAGCCAGGAGATCTTCATTATCAGAATTGAACTTTTCACACTGAAATGACAAATGATTCATTACTGTAAACATGCAGAAAATATATATAAGAGAGGAAGAATGAAAAGTACATTAATAAAACTATTGGCATAGTATGAAAAAATGAATATTTCAAAATTAATGCTATAGAATTAAAAATGTTAAATTAAGAATGAGTTTCAAAAACTATCAACGTGATATGGCAAACCTTACAAAAGACTAGGTGCACCAGCAGAGCAAAGAACTGACATGGAAACCAACCAACCCAGGGGAAATGAGATTAGAGTAATAAGCAAGACACGATGGTTGCTCATTGTTTGGTCATATTCTTTTCTCAACAGTGAGGTGGGGTAAAGAAATTCTGTTTGATCTATATACTAATTTTAATCTTTGTGCAAAAGTACTGAGATTAAAATATACCTATTACAATCTTTTATTTCTGAGTTTACTCAATTTAACGTTACCTGCAAAGTCGAATTTCTTAATTGTCTTGTAAGGTCTTCAATATGATGTTCAAAATTATTAGCACGTTCTTTTTCCACATCCAACTGCTCTGATTGTTTATCATATTCTAATAAAAGATTCTTCAACAAAAGACAGAAGGATTTAACTCTGAGATATTATTATGCAATCAAGAGGACACACTGTATCATCAAGTCATCTTGATATAAGATTTATGAGTCTATCCCTGATGTAAAAAATATTTACCCAAGTTCAACATTTAACAGAATACTTACCTGGCATTAGGTAATGAAATTAGCATAACTGGCTGGGTGTGGTGGCTCAAGTCTGTAATCCTAGCACTTTGGAAGGCTGAGGTGAGAGGATTGCCTGAGCACAGGGGTTCGAGACTAGCCTGGGCAACTTGATGAGACCTCGTCTCTACAATAAATAAAAAAATAATCCGGGCGAGGTAGCATGCGCCTGTAGTTCCCGTTACTTGGAAGACTGAGGTAGAAGGACTGACTGAGCCTAGCAGGTCAAGGCTGCAGTGGCTGTGAGCATGTCACTGTACTCCAGCTTGGGTGACAGAGTGAGACTCCAATTCCAAAAAAAAACCAAAACAAAAAAAACAGCACAATTCAGATGATTTTTAGTATTGGGGGTAGGGGAATATTTTAAGGGGAAGAAAATGTTAGATGTACACAACATAGGCCATTGTTTTGTTAAACACTGGCCAGGCCATGTGCTCATAGAGCTATGGCTGCCATGTTTCCTAGCTTTGGCTCCCTCCCTTACCTTGGGGAGGTGAATTTCCTCTCTCTCTATCTAATTTACTTTCTAAATAAACTATATTTTCCAATCTAAAAAAAATGTACACAATATAACAGCTCCAAGGCTAAATATTCTATTCATCACAAAAATGAACCTCTGAAACATAAACAAATTTTAAGGAGGGAAGATAAAAAGTTAACTTAGCCAGCTACTAACTCCACCTAAAGAATTCTGATGATGGGCCAGGCTTGGTGGCTCAGCCTGTAATCCCATCGCTTTGGGAGGCCGAGGTAAGTGAATTGTCTGAGCCCGTGGGTTTGAGACCTGCCTGGGCAACTTGGCAAGACCTCATCTCTACAATAAATCAAAAATTAGCCAGGCGAGGTAGCGTATGCCTGTAGTTCCAGCTACTTGGAAGGCTGAGGTGGAAGGATCGCCAGAGCCCAGCAGGTCGAGGCTGCAGTAGCCGGGAGCGGCCACTGCACTCCAGTCTGGGTGACAGAGTGAGACTCCAACTCAAAAAAAAAAAAAAGAATTCTGATGATGGAAATATTTCAGGTCTGGTCTAGTGTAAGGTGGAGATGCTAATGGAAGGACACTGGAAGATATAAGGTGTCTCACTCTGCAGCACAATTTCAATATTTTCTGAAGAATAAAAAGCCAACAGAATCTTTTTTATACTTTTGGCTGGCCTACTCAAGGACAGAATGCCTGGACGTTTTTGCTATACACAAGCTAAATTAGGTTTTCTCCTGAACTATGTGAATGAGATCCACTGTTTCTCTCCCATCTCCCTTATAAATCCTGTGTTTGCTTTTCATTCTGGACAACTTCTAAGTGTTCTCTTTCCCATAAATGAATGTGCATGCAAAGTGGCCAGCAAAGTGCTTAAAATTTTTTGGTAAGTTTGTCTTGGGAAGTCCCACAGAGAAGCTATGTGTAAGCTCGAGAAACCACGTGAACCCAGACGGCCATGTGGTGGGGCAGCAGTCCTGGTCGGGACCTGGACACCGGAGCCCTTGGCTCACTTCACCAGGCTCCCCGGCTGGGCTCTTGTGGCATTTATGCTTTTTGGATCTTGTTGCCAAATCTGACTCTTGGTCAACGTAATTTTGTTTCTAATTCTGATTGACATGTGGTCACTTATTTGACTCAGTTGGTGGATGAATGTCAGAAACTGAATTTCAATTTTATGGTCTGCCCATTTAGTGTTTTGAGTGGCAGAAGACAGGAATTGGGAATCTAGAATCTGCCTTTTCGTTTTGTTTGTCCATGTTTACCTATCTAGGGATCCTGAGACTTCCTAGCACATATAAATACAGGGTTGAGACATCATTAGTGTCTTTTTTTTCCTTTTTTTTGAGTCGGAGTCTCACTCTGTCACCCAGGCTGGGGGGCAGTAGCACGCTCCCAGCCATCACAGCCTCGACCTGCTGAGCTCAGGCAATCCTTCCGCCTCAGCCTTCCAAGTAGCTGGAACTACAAGCACGTGTCACTATGCCTGGCTAAGTTTTTGGTTTATTGTAGAGACGAGGTCTCGCTAAGTTGCCCAGGCTGATCTCGAATCTGGGCTCAGGCAATCCTTTCACCTCAGTCTCCCAAAGTGCTGGGATTATAGGTGTGAGCCACCGCACCCAGCCTTTTTTTTTCCTTTGCGTTGGAGTCTCACTGTGTTGTCCAGGCTGGAGCGTAGTGGTATGCTCATGGCCAGTGCAGCCTCCACCTGCTGGGCTCAGGCGATTCTTTCGCCTCAGTCTTTCAAGTAGCTAGAACTACAGGTGCATGCCACCACACCTGGTTAATTTTTTTTTTTTTAATTATTGTAGAGATGAAGTCTCACCAAGTTGCCCAGACTGGTCTTGAACCCCTGAGCTCAGGCAATCCTCTCACCTCCACCTCCCAAAGGTTTGAGTCATTGCACCCGGCCTGATACAATTATTATAAGTGATATGAACACTAAAGAAAGAAACTGTCTAGCCAAATTAAGACATAAATTGCCCTGGCACAGCAGCTCATGCCTGTAATTCCAACAATTTGAGAGGCCAAGGTAAGGGGATTGCTTGAGCCCGGGTGCTTGAGACCAGCCCAGGCAACAGAGGGAGAACACATTTTTACAGAAAACAAAAAAATTAGCCAAGTTTGGTGGCATATGTAGTCCCAGCTACTTGGGAGGTTGACGCAGCAGGATCGTCTGAGCCCAGGAGTCGCAAGCTGCAATAAGTCACAACTGTGTCATTGCACTCCAGCTTGGGCAACAGCTGACTCAACAAACAAACAAACAAAACACTACAAAACTACCCATCATTTTGCAATGATGTAACCTGGGGATCCTAGCAGAGCTTAGTTTTTATGTGATTTTTTAAAAGCCATCAATGGCCAGGTATGGTGGAGCACCTGTAATCCCAGCACTTTGGGAGGCAGAGGCAAGAGAACTGCCTGAGTCCAAGAGTTCGAGACCAGTCTGGGCAACTTGGCAAGACCTCGTCTCTACAATAAATCAAAAGATTTAGCAGGGCGTGGTAGTGTGTGACTGTAGTTCCAGCTACTGAGAAGGCTGAGGTAGAAGGATCACCAGAGCCAGCTCAGCAGGTCGAGGCTGAGGTGGCCATGAGCGTGCCACTGTACTCCAGCCTGTGTGACAGAGTGAGACTATGACTCAACATAAAAAAAAAGAAATCGATCAACATTCTTAGACTCTTTATTCTACCTTAAATCCTGTCATATTTCATATGTAAGTTTACATATTAAAATATGAAAATGTAAATTAAATTTACATATAAAAGAATTAGTATGCTTAACATATATAAAGAGATCTTATCAATCTATTAAAAAAAAAACTGCTAAAGGTAGACCAGTCTATCAATTTCACATAATTTAAACTATCAATCTTTTCTTTTGTAATAACCTAATTTGCCTTAAATTTGGAAGTCTTTTTTATCCAGAAGTCAGTTAAAGGATCAAGTATTTATTCTAGGATTTAAAAAATATTTTTCACAGCTGGGCTCGATGGCTCAGCCTGTAATCCCGCGCCTTGGAAGGCTGAGGTGAGCGGATTGCCTGAGCCCGCGAGTTCGAGACCCGCCTGGGCAACTTGGCGAGACCTCGTCTCTACAATAAACCAAAAATCAGCCGGGCATGGTAGCGCATGCCTGTAATTTCGGCTACCCAGAAGGCTGAGGCAGAAGGATCGCCCAGAGCCCAGCAGGTCGAGGCTGCCGTGGCCGGGAGCGGCTGCTGCACTCTAGTCTAGGCGACAGAGTGAGATCCCAACTCAAAAAATATATGTATTTTTCACAAAATTTTTTAATTTACTCAAAACTTATTTTGGTGTGTGGAGTAAAATAAAAACTGGACGAATTTATTAGAAGGAATTTCTAATTCTTTCTTCACTGGTTTCTGTTTTCAAATCTTCCTGGGATCACGCAGCTTAGTTGGTGAAAGAACAGATCTGGAGCCAGACTGCCTCGATTCCAACCCCTGCTCTGCTGTCATGTGTCTCGGCCTTGAGTCTCCAAGAACGTCGAGCCCGTGACCGCGAGTCCCTTAACCTCTCGTGCCTCAGATACCTCGCCTGTAAAGCGGGGATGCCAACACACTTCCTAGGGTTCTTTTGAGAACAAAGCGTATTAAGACATGGAAAGTGGTTAGAAAATGGCCTGGCACGCGTTTGTTGCTATGCAGAAGTATCTACATCTTCTGTTACATTCATTTGTCAGATTCTTGTATCAGAATTCTACCACATTACTGTAGCTCTACCATACATTTTAGTGTCTGGTAGGACAAGATGTCCCTTTTCTCTTTTCATTTTTAAAATTTGGCAATTCCTGCTGGCTTATTTTTCATTTAAAATGCAGAATTACTGGGCTCCTGCCTGTAATCCCAGAACTTTGGGAGGCCAAAGCTAAAGGATTACTTGAGCCCAGGAGTTTGAGACTAGTCTGGGCAATATAGTGAGACCTAGTCTCTACAAAAGTAACAAAAAATTAGCCGGGCGTGGTAGCACGTGCCTGTAGTTCCAGCTACTTGGAAAGCCAAGGCGGAAGGATCGCTGGAGCCCAGCAGGTCGAGGCTGCGGTGGCCGGGAGCGTCCATTGCACTCCAGTCTGGGCGACAGAGTGAGACTCCAACTCAAAAAAAAAAAAAAAAAAAAATTAGCTGGGTGTGGTGGCACGCACCTGTAGTCCCAGCTACTTGGAAGGCTGTGGTGAAGAATCACCGGAGCCCAGGAAGTTGAAGCTGTGGTGACCTATGATCATGCCTCCATGCTCCAGTCTGGGTAACGGAGTGAGACCCCGACTAAAAACAAACAAACAAATTTATAATAATTATTCCAGCCGGGACCGGTGGCTCAGCCTATAACCCCAAGCACTCTGGAAGGCCGAGGCAAGTGGACT
>CAUYQG010088073.1:0-31939 GCA_963574415.1 Tarsius wallacei | reverse complement strand
ATTCTTATCTTATTTTAAAAACAGCCTGCTTTATGGGAATGGGGGGACACTTCTTACAAACAAGGGTGCCTGAACGAGACATATTTGTGTACCTAACCCTTAAATGTACCCCTCAATATCACAATAAAAAAATAATAATAAAAAATAAAAAATAAAAAAACTGTTAAGGTCATCATTGTGACTTTCTTTCAAAGAAGACATTAGGGAAAGCTGAAAAAAGAGTAGTTTTACCATGGAGAAACCTGACAAACACTACCTCAATCAGGTGATTAAGGTCAACAGAATAGTGATAAGCATGTTTATAGCATGTGCCCTTGATATGATGAGATGAAAATGGGACTCTCAAAAACCCACAATACCAGTCTAATCACAAGAAAAACATCAGACAAATCTCAATTAAGGTATATTCTACAAAACACCTAACCAGTATTACTCATAACTGTTAAGGTCGTCAAAAACACAGAAGTCTAAGAATCTGTAACAGCTAAGAGGAACCTAAAGAGACATGATAATTAAATGTAATATGGTATCCTAGATTGGATCCTGGGACAGAAAAAAAGAAACTAGATAAAAACTGAGAAAATTTGAATAAAGCATGGACTTTAAATAAGAATATCAGTAATCAATAATCACCATCAATATTGGTTTATTAATTATAATGATTGTACCATACCAATGTAAGATGTTAATAAGAGGGAAAATTGGGTGTGGAGCATTTAAGAACTCTCTCTATTATCTTTGAAATGTTTCTGTAAACCAAAAACTATTCTAAATTGTGAAGTTTATTTTTTAACACTCATTAGAGGAGGTCAACAGATTTCAGCTGGCAGAAGAATCGTTGAACTTGAAAACAGACTAATTGATAGAGATTATGCAATCTAAAAAACACAAAAAGTATTGAAGAAAGATTAACAGAATCTCAGGGAAATATGAGATACCATTAAGCATACTGCAATGGTTAATTTTGTGTGTCAACTTAATGGAATCAGAGGGTCCTCAGATATTTGGTTAAATATTGTTTTGAGTGTATCTGGGAGGATGTATCTGGATGAGATTTACATATGAATTGCTTGAGTAAAGCAGATTGTGGGTAGGTTCACTTGGTCTGCTGAAGGCCTAAATACAATAAAAGGCTAAACAAGAGAGAATTCTTTCTCTCTGCCCAATAGTCTAGTCTTCTATCTGGAACACTGGTCTCCTGCCTTCAGACTCAGATGGGAACTTATACTATTAGCTACCCTGGTTCTCAGGCCTTCATACTGTATTCCTTTGGACTTTCTGGCCTCCATAATCATGAGAGTCAATTCTTTATTTTAAAAAACTACCTGTGTGTGTGTGTGTGTGTGTATGTGTGTCCGTCCATCCCGATTCTGTTTCTCTGGAAAGCCAGCACTAATACACACAACAATATACATGCAATGTGAGTACCAGAGGAGAAGAGAATAACAGAAAAAAAATACTGAAGAAATAGTGCCTGAAAACTTCTTAAATTTGATGAAAAAGTGTATGTACACATCCAAGAAGCTCAACAAACTCCAAGCAAGATAAATCCAAAGTGATCCACATCCAGATACAGCATAGTCAAAATGTTGAAAGACAGAGAAAACCTTGAAAGCAGCAAGAGAAAAACAATGCATCACATACAAAGAATTCTCAATCAGATTAATAGCTGACTTCTGATCAGAAACAATAGAAGCTGGAAGGCAGTAGGATGACACATTCAAAGTGCTGAAAGAAAAGAAAAACTGTCAACCAAGAATTTCATATCCAACAAAACTATGTTTCAAAAGTTATGGTAAAATACAGACATTCTTAAATAAAAACTTGAGAGAATTCATTGCCAGAAGATCTACTTTACAAAAAATACTAAAGAAGTTTTTCATGCTAAAAAAGTGACACTAGACAGTAATTTAAATCCACATACTTTTTTGTAAAGGGCCACTAAAGCACAAAGGAGGTAGGTGGGAGTAAAGCTATATTAGAGTAAGGAAATAACACCAGATGGTAACACACATTCACAGGAAGGAATGAAGAGAACCAAAAATGGTAAATAAGAAGGTTAATATAACTAATGACAAATATATACTTGCTCTTCTTTATTCTCCTAGTTTCTCTAAAAGACAAAATTACATAAAGTTATAATTTTAACAACATATTGTCAGGTTTTAACAAATATAGACATAATATATATATATAACAATAACACCCCAAAAAGGAAGAGAGAATACAGCCATACAGAAGTAATGTTTCTATATCTCACTAGAATAAAGTTAGCATAAATCTGAAGTAGATTCTAATAAGAATGTTTATGGTAAGTTCTAAAGGAACCACTAAGAATATAACTCAATACAATAATGAAAAAAAATAATTAAAGGAATTTAAATGTTATACTTGGAAATATTTCCTTAATACAAAAGAAAACGGTAAGGGAGATACACAAACAGATAAAAAATATATATATAGGAAACAAAAAGCAAAATAAAAGATGTACATTCAACCATATCAGTAACGATAGTAAATGTGAATGGATTAAACAATCCAGCCAAAAGGCAAAGATTATAAGACTGGATTAAAAAAAGACCCAATTACATGCTGTGCAAGGAGATAAATTTTACATTCAAAAACACAAATACAGTAAGTCCCCTACATACAAACCTTCAAGTTATAAACTTTCAAAGATGTGAACCAGTCATGTCCATCTTGCCCTCCATTTCCTATTGCTGACAATCTTTCAGCTCTCCCATCTCTCACCTCCTTTCCCTCCCCCAGTCAGTAACTCTTCTTGCCTGTTCACTTGATGCCAGACCCTGTATGCCAGCTGTTGTACTGTACTGTACTACTGTACTTTTCAAGGTACTGTACTGCAAGATTAAAAGTATTTTACTTTTTGCATGTTTTTTATGTATTATTTGTGTGAAAAGTATTATAAACTTATTATAGTACAGTACTATATAGCCGATCGTGTTAGTTGGGTACCTAGGCTAACTTTGTTAGACTTATGAACAAATTGGACTCTCAGAATAGAACTCAATACCACATAGGAGACTAACTATAAGTTGAAAGTGAAAGCACAGATAAAGATGTACATACATAAGAGAGCTGACACGACTATATTAAATTCAGACAAAATAGATGTTATTTTATGTTAAGACAAAAAGTATTAGGTAAAAGCTAATAAAATTTGAACAAAATATGGACTTTATTAATAATCACTAATCAATAACCAGCAATTGGTAATCAAAAATCAATTACTAAAAATAAAGAAGGGCATCTTATAATGGTAAGAGTCAATCCATCAGGAAGGTGCAAAAATTATAAACATATATGGACCTATTGAGAGAGCCTACAAAGTACATAAAAACTGAGCCATAGAAATAAGAAAATTTGGATGAGCACAGCAAGAAATAGATAAAGGATCAACTGCAGAGAAAACACTCAAGAAACCTATTATTTGTTCAAGCATGAATGCTTAACTCTGATTTTAAGCTCTATTGATCAATATAAAGTTTCTAGTCTTGAGTTATACAAGTTACTAAGGAATAATAATAACCCTTATTTTATGAATATATTGAGGAACAAAATCTAAAATTTGTTGTATGAATAAATACAGTTCTACATAAAATTTTTAAAATTCAGGTATTAGTAAACAGTAATAACCACAAACATTAAAGTAATTTATTCCAATTATCACTTTCTTAAAATGTTATTTAAAAATTAAAAAGTTTTAAAATACATAAAAATTCAAAGACTACATCATGGGAAATTGTGCTTTAATATATAAGATAATGCTATTCAACTTATTTTTTTTTAAGGTTGGTCAACAGGTTCTCCAAATTTCATTAATGATCTTCTACTCATTTGAATATTAACTTTAGACTAGTCAGTACCAAAGCCCTGAACTGTCTATCTGCCTGAATTGCCTTTCTACTACAAAGAATTAAAGTTCCTAGGAACAAGGATCCTATTTTCATAATTCTGTGTTTTTTCTGTACAGCAAAACACACTTCTGTTTTTACTTTCCTCTGCTATTAACTCTGTGACTTTGGGCAAGTCACTTCAACAATTTGGTTAATATGCTATAAAAGAGCCTTGATTGCGATACTGATTGTTATAAAGTGTGCTTGATTGCTGATTGTTATAAGGTTAAACATTTACTTTGATCCTTAGGCATTAGAAATTATTGAAGGTTTTAAGGACAGCAGTCATACCACTAAACTTGTAAATCAGAAAGGATTGTTGGGGATGATGGGGGATAATTTGGAGGAGGTAGAAAATCGGAAACTGGGAAAACAGTTATGAACCTTAATTAAGATAGTGGCAGCAGAGATGGAAATGGGATAGTTTCCAGGGAAATAATTAACACATACAGTACTGTTACAATTTTTCTGGCCATATTAGACAATGAATAATCACTGCTAGAAAGGCTTGAAAAAACAGACAAAACCTAGGTGGATGCTATCAAGGAAATAAAAATGATCATTTTTGTGATGTTTAGAGATTTTATTTCATTAGAATCAAAGTTCCCTTGATTTCCTACTTTTCAGATATCTCTTCTTCCCACCCCAGATTTTAAAAAAATACCACAAACAATTCTTAAACTTACATAATTACGTATCAGAGACTAAATCAAGTAAGGAGTGAAAGTTAAATTTTGTTTTAAACAAAGCATATTTATGGTCAGACAGAAGTAAAAGAGTTAGTTTCATACATCTAATTTCTAACTTGGATTTTTCTGGACCACTAATGTAAGATAACATACCAAAATGAAATTGTGTTAACTCTGGGGGGGTGGGATGAAGAAAGAACTTTTGCCTAAAGTCATCACCTTCTGTACAGTATCTTATTCTACTCTCTTCACAGCAACACCATCAAATAATACCAGCCACCTTCATAATCACCAAGAAAGAGGTCCTGGCTATCTCAAGAGCTTTTGTTTAGAAGTATATGATTTATATGACTACCTGCCTCACATATTGTAGTAAACAGTCTTCAAATGTGAGCATAGTGCAGCACACAAAATAAATGTTCTATGTAGGTTTTATTTTTCCTATTTTCATGAAAGCATCTAGAAGCACCTGTCACATATTCAGTTTTGGTCTGCATTTTAAGAAAATTTTCTAATAAAATAACAATGATAATATTCATTTCCCATGAGTATTATCTTTACAGCCTAATAAATATTCCTAACTACATTTTTCAAACTACATGGTATATATTATGATTAAAGGATTCCCATGATATTACTGTACATTGCTGAGTAATGTTACCATTTTATTTTAGGATTTATGACCTCGCCTACAATAAAAGGACTCTTGCAATGATTCCAATCTTTTTACCTTTTCAAATGTTATAAAAATTAAGGAACCACCTTGAACATAAAGGAAAAAGTATTAACACATTTCAGAAAACCTTGACTGCTTTTGTCTAGATTAGATACCAATCATTTCTACTCTAGCCATGCTCAAAGAAAAAGATAAAAGATTCCACCCATGGCCCCAGATGTCAGTTCTACATATCATGTGGCATTGTCCCTTATTTATAACTTATTAGACTAAAAAGAACCCTTGACCAATGCTGGACCTATCATAGTCTCCTTTCTGGGAGATGAGAATTCACAGAGAGCTCATTAGGAGGTCCTGTAGACTCAGGGGCTTAGGCTGCTATTTTGGATAAGTGAGAAATTTGAAAATGACTTGAGAGGAGCAATTCTGAGAAACAGGCAAAATAAGCCTGATTATTTCCTGCAACTGACTCCAGGAAATATTGTGTTTATTATATTTTGTTGAACAAGTTTATATTCCTCAAGACACTGCCTAATCATTATATGAAGCATATCATGTTAATAATATGTATTCGGTAAATAGATTAGCAGCTCTGACAGAGACTGAAAATAAAAGTGGCTCAAATAAAAGAGTTCATTTCTCTCTCATGTATAAGTCTGGGTAAGTGGTTCCAGCACTATCCACATCACGGTCCAAGATATCTACTTCAGCTCTCACCATTTTGCCAGTATCCCGGTCACAGAGAAGGAGGCAAGTGGAGTACAGGGAGGGCAAAACTCCTTTAAGGCAAAACACAAAAGATGCACTCAACGTTTCCATTCATATCCTACTGGCCTGGCTGCAAAGGAGACTGAGAAATGTAGTCTTTACCTGAGTGGCAAGTGCCTACTTTTAAAAAATTGATTACTGTACTATACTAAAAATGAACTGATACTGCAAGCCAACTTAAAATATATTAAATATTCTAAGACTCTATCTAAGAAGTACATGTATCTCTCCAGAATACTTCAGTTATTAACAGTGAATGCTCTAAAAAGAAATTAAAAGAGATTCTCCAACCCTCAAAGAGGAAAAATTAAATGGGAAAGAGACAAAAGAATCCCCCATTATAAACTGCAGGAAGGAGATAAATGAAAACTATTTTCAGCATTTTCTATATTTTATCATGCCCTAAACTCCCCTACCCTGTCAAACCATCCATTAAAAAAATAAAAATAAAAAAACTAGAAGGCATGTACATTATACTTGCACTGCAGAAGACAGAAGGTAGACTCAGAACACAAACGATGTCGTGGGAGTCAGAGAATAGCAAACCACTTAATTTTGCTGGCTGAATGTACCAACCTAGCTAACAAAACTGTGATGCTCTGTATTTCAAAGAGTCTAGAAGTACACAAAATAAAATCTCTTAATAAAGGTCATCTCCTTTTATTCACCATTGCTAGACAAAAGCATTATTTCAGAAGGACAGCATAAAGTCTTAGGACACACTTGGTTATTTTTAACCTAAATCCACCAAAGACTATGTAAAGCTACTCATATTTAAAGTCTGTACTCATTTTCCTCTCCAAAATTGGAATGATATTATCTGAACTGGAATTCATTTACTGGGATTATAAAAACATTAACAACAATGAGAAAAGTCAGTAAATAAGACATAAACTACAGTAAAATACATTAGAAAAATGCCACAGAGTTAGTAAGAAAAAAAAGTTATCCAAAGTATAATATTTTAATTATTCCAGTGATGACAGCAAATGAACATTTCCTCAGTAAATGCCATAAGGAAATGGAAATTTTGAGACTCAAAGTATAACAATGCTATCATCTACTGATGATATCAAGTCAAAAGAGATACTCAAAATGGGAAGATCAATGTATTGGATCATTCTATTGTGAGCTTGGAGAAGCTGGGAAATATGTTTCTCAGAAAACTCTTCCCTGTTTGGTTAGAAACAGCCAATCATTTGGAAGGTCTTCATGATCAGATAGTACGAAGACAAATGCAGAGGTGCCTCACAGTTTCCAGTTTGTCCTTGGTCTCCTCCCATCCCCTCTGTGTCCAGTTCTTCTGACCTGACCAACAGTGGTCCAAAAACTAACAACAGATGCTTAGCTGTGGGCTGTGGACCCACAGAGGTGATAGCTACACACAGAGGCAACAGCCTCCCACACACCTCTCCACAAAGAGTCTCTCTGCATACTACTTCGGTGACTACACATTTGGCATCTTAAAATTTTCCCAGTAAGCACTGAAATATCAATCTGTACCAGTGTTTCAAGAAGATCTATTAGTGACTTCTTCTGATCCTTTCTTTTCAAGATAGATATTCCCATCCCAGCCCCCTTACAATAGTGTACAGTCAGATTACTATAATAAATTTCTTATTGCATAACACTCACAGTGGTTCTATTTCTCTGACTGAATTCTGACTAATACACTCAAAATTCAGCAAATAATTTGTAATCTAGCAGTGTTGACAGAATGGGTTTAACCACTGATAGCCATTTTCCTGTTACTACTAAGCTAATTTTTTCCTGAGATAACCAGGCTCACTTCAACCATTTACTTTTTTTGTTTGTTTGTTTTTGAGTAGGAGTCTCACTCTGTCACCCAGGCTGGAGTTCAGTGGCACACTCACGGCCGCTGCAGCCTCGACCTGCTGGGTTCATGTGATCCTTCCACCTCATCCTTCCAAGCATCTGGAACCACAGGTGCCTGCCACACCTGGCTAATTTTTTGATTTATTGTAGAGACGAGGTATGACCAAGTTATCCAGGCTGGTCTCAAACCCCTGGACTCAGGCAATCCTCTCACCTCCACCTCCCCAAGTGCTGAGACTACAGGTGTGAGCCACCACACTCGGCCTCATTTACTTCTATACATAAGAAACATTCTCTGCTTTCTTTCTGTCAAGTGATTCCTTAAAAATTCTGCTCCATTACTTTTTTCTTTAATTATTTCTCTACATATGACATGTAAAAAATATACAACGTATAGTATTTATTCTAATTGTTGTTTTAATCAGTCATTTGAGGACTTGCTAAAAGAAAGAACAAATGGACTAAAAATTAGTAATTTTAAAGTTTTCTCTGAAATGAGCCCATCCCAATTCATAGAATTCTCTGAATTTTAACTGTAAAATTATATAAATGCAAAATATATGAAATAACCACTACAAATATCTTCTCCCTCAAAAACGAATGTATATTAAGCATTCAAATCCTGAACTAGACTCTGGTAGGTATGATTCAATGATTTTTTAAAAGTCACCTGTTCTAAAGATTCCTCAGTTTCTGTTTGTACCTTAACAACCATAACAGCCTGATATACGTTCTCATACAGCTTTTAAAAATTATCAACTACTTCTTTCATGACTGTGACATTAGACATCCTATAGTTAGCTTGCCATATTCAAGGGCATAAAAACAACTCAAAATTGAAAAGACATCCCACCACAAGTAAGAACCATAATTAAATATCAGGTTCAGGTACTAATGTCTAAAGCACTACTTGTGACTAAGAAAATGTATTACATCTGAAAACGCAACCCTAGAAGTAGCTAGAATATGTATTGGGGGTGGGAGAAGATTAGGAGATAATTCATGCTAATAAATGAATTATTATTTTACAAAAGAATTCACCTCATAATTTATTTGAAAGGAAGATTCCTAATTTGTGCTGAAAATTATTCCATCTAGAAAAATTCTGGGAACAAAACCATTTTACAAGATGGTGTTATTCTACAAAAACACATATAAATGTAAAAGCTAGCATTTGTGTTTACTAAAGGCCCACCACTTGATCCCTACCCACAAAATGGTATAGAATTCACATTTTTGGTGCAAACGATTTCTTCATCTCCCTACATAAATTTCCAACTCAAGCAAGGCACAAACAATTAACAAAATGATTCAGTAAAACACTACAAGGAAAAGAAAGAAGTAGCACTTTATGTGGCTTCCTGTAGAATCCTTGAGTTTACTATGAAGTCTACATTTAGTTTAAATTTAGTTTAAAGAAAAATGTGAGACTGAGAAGGAGGAGGGAGGAAGGGGTAAAAGAACAAGAAATAATTTATTGGGTACTATGTGCACAGGTGGGAGTGGTGGGCACACTTAAAGCCCAGACTTCTTTGCCACTAGACAATGCAACTATGTAACCAGAAACTATTTGTACTTCCTAAAGCTACTGAAACAAAGAAAAAAATAAATAAAATCTAAAAAACCACAGTTAATAACATGTTCAAATACAGTAAGAATGAAGATTTGTAAGAAAGCTAAAAATAAACAGCTTAGCCATAACAAAAAAAAAGAAAAAAATTATTTACAGTATTAGCACATTCTGGAAAGAATCCAGAACATTCTGAATTAATTAATCTAAGGTCACAAATTTTTAAACTGAAATCAGTCTCACATCCCATTCACTTGCTGATTATAATTATGGCTATAACTGTTTTTTCATATTGGAAAACTGCAAATTGAATTCAAATATATCATGCTCCAAAATTAGAATAAGATTTTCCTCTAAATTTGACGTTTAATTTTTTTTTAATCTAGAGGAATAATAAATTACTTAACCAGCTAGATTGGTTAAACATACTAACATTTTTTAAAAATCTTAGTGCATTTGAATTATCACTTATGGTAGTTTCTAAAGTCTTAATGACAGTTCACACATACAACTGACAAACAACTATCACATGTAAAGCACTGTGAAAGACAAAAGGGGGGAGGATAATTTTCCTTCCGCAACACTAATTACAGTTACAGTTTTGCTCGTCCACTCCTATAATTTCCAGAATAGTAACTAGAAAGAGCCCTTGCTCATTAAAACTGCCTTTAGCTGGTCCCTCATGGGAAAGAACCTGCAGCAGCAGGCTGTTTTTCCTGAGGCTGCTCAGCATTTGTTGATTTCCTTGACTACAGCAGCCTACACTCCTCAGCTCACACGACCATGCATGACGAGTCTAGAGGACAACCTATGACAATAGTCTGATCTCTCAGCTGCAATTCACCAAATTACTAGTTGACTTGGAATTTTCCTCTGTAAAACATTACCTGACATTTGTCCACAATGACTTTCCTATGCCACTTCTCTCTCCACAAAGTTTCCAGAATTCTTCCTGCAGTTCATCTCCTGGCACCACACAGCATTATCCAAGTAAGCCAATACTCTGCAGATGTGGAGAGCTCCCTGGGTTACCTCCCATAGGAGGCTCATAAGATCAATGAGATCAATGATTAAGATAAATGAGTTAATACTATAAGAAAGGGATTGGCAGCAGTGGGAAACTGCGGGGGTGGGGGGGGGTAGCACATAACACTAATAAGAGTACCTGATCTCAAACCAAGGTGAATTGGGGACCAAAGGGAGGCCCAAACTACCTGTACAATGCCCACTTGTACACCTAATCCTGACTTGTAGCCCACATCTTTAAAATTTAAAAAAAAAACATTTTGTTTTAAAAATGAGTACATCAGAGACACCTTGTGGCTTCACTAGTGACTCCACTACTTGGAGGAATTTTTTAAACTACTGATAAGCTTTCACCTATAAGTCCTTGAGATACACATTAAAAGTGCTCACCATCAAAATTAAATTTCAAACGTTTAAAACAAAGATTTCATAAGATTTGTTTATACAGCCTTTAGGAACATTTATGACATTGTCTCAAAAGATATTTTCACAAGGCCTCATGGCTGTTGAGGCAGCTAGAGATTTTGGTTTAAACTCAAAGATACAGTTTTCATTTTCATTTAGAAAGAATTTCTGCTTCCAATGATGCTGACTATATATAATTCAGACAAATTCTTCCACTGCGAACAAGTAGAAAACTAGACAAAAACAGCTGGCTGCAGTGGCTCACGCCTATAATCCCAGCAGTTTGAGGGGCCAAGGCAAGAGGACTGCTTGAGCACAGGAGTTTAAGATCAGTCTGAGCAACAATGCAAGACATCATCTCTACAAAAATATATATTAAATAAAATCAGCTGGGCATGGTGGCACAAGCCTGTAGTTCCAACTACTCAGGAGGCTGAGGCAGGAGAATCACTTTAGCCCAGGAGTTTGAGGCTGTGGTGAGCCATGATCATGCCACTGCATTCTAATCTAGGTGACAGAATGAGACTTCAACTCAAAAAAAAGAGCTAGACAAAAATATGAGAGCTGGGAATGACAAAGAAACCTATCATTTTCCATAGATTGTACACATAGAAAATCCAAAATAATCTACAAATAAACTAGCAGAAAAAAATGAGTTTATCAAAACTGAAGGATATAAAAGTTAATAGTCCTTTCACAAAAGAAATATAATGATCTAAGAAACCTCTATAAAGCTGATGAATCTTACTAGTAATCAATTAAATAAAAAACAAGAAATCATTTTTAATGTATCACATTGGTAATGATTAAAGTAACTGACAAATATGTAGTGCTCTCTCATAGGTATAGGAAAATGTGAACTCACATTCACATTATAATATATTAGGCCAGAATATAAAGGTTTCTGGCTATAATTTCTGAAGACGAAACATCCTATAGAAGATGGCATATTCTGTGAATGAAAAAAAAAATTCACAACACTAAGAAACAGAAAAACTATTCCACATCTTTGCTTGTTTCTTAAGAAATTCAATAGCTAGTTGTTTTTGAGTCAGCATCTCACTCTGTGGCCTAGGCTGGAGTGTGGTGGCACAATCATGGCTCAACACAGCCTTAGCCTCCTGGGCTCAGGCAATTCTTCCACCTCAACCTCCCGAGTAGCTGGGACTAGAGGTGTGTGCCACCACGCCCAGCTAATTTTAAAATTTGTATAGAGACAAGACCTCATGATGTTGCCCAGGCTGATCTCAAACTCCTGGACCCAAGTAATCCTCCCACCTCGGCCGCCCGAAGTGCTGGGATTACAGGAGTGAGCCACTGCACCCAGCCTAGCTGCCTATTTAAAAGAATTTTAGAATTGACCTATGTAATGAGACTGTTTTATGCCCATTAATCAGTTCTTATATGACATCAGAATAACCTTGTTATTCTAATAAAAGTCATAAATGTTTCAACTTTTTCTTCTTAAAAACAGTTGTAGTTCCTCTTCCCAAACTAATAGCACACCAGGCATCTCAGACTGTTTTGCCCCAGATTTCCTCTGTAACAACTAATGTGGACAGAATGTTTTTATGACCATGCAAAATGAAATTGGTATCTTTATCAAATAGCTGCTTGTATAAACATTGTTTCCCAAATATAAAATCTTCCAATTTCCAAACACATAATAATCTAGGTATACTCTTTAATGTGTAGAACACTGACATGTGTTCAAGATCAATTTGAGAAATTGTGGTTGCAGGATTGTATAATTCCATGCATACAAAAACTGAGTTTAAATAAACATACGTACATTCAACTATTTAAACAGAAAAATGTTTTGCTAATCTCCGGAACGTGGAATTTGAGGAGATTCTGCTTTCCTCACCTTCCCCTTGTGTATTTGAATTTCTTACTGAGCTTGTATCTTTTCAAGGGAAGAAGCTATTATTTGCAGAAAACTTTCTCTTCCCCTAAATCCCCCTTCCCACACCATGTAGCATCTCCACCTACTGCCTGCACTGCTTCAGAAGGCACCACCACCTACTCCCAAACCTGGGTTCAGAACCTCAGCCACTCCTGAGGCTGTGGCCTCTTTTCTGACACTTGACCAGCCAGCTGTCAAGGCTTACTCATCCCAATTGTGCTGCTCCTTTCAATTCCCAAGGCTCCTCCTACCCTAACTTTCCTCACAGCTTCCAAAATCTTTGAGTTTTAATTCACCTTACAAAAGCCTGTCACCTTATCCTTCCTTAAAGTAAGGCCCTAGGATGTCCCTTCCTTCACTCAATTCCTATATACTCATACCCTGGTACTCAAGGTCTGTGCAGTAAGGACTCTGCCTGTTTTACTCTCATTAGTCCTTCTCAGAGCTTCCCCACCAACAGCAACTTACTACTTTCTGACCAATTAAGTATAGACCAATGGTTCACAAACTTTAGCACACCATAATCACCCAAAGAGCTTGTTAAAACCCAGATTTTCTAGAATTTCTGAATCAGTAGGTCTGGAGTGGAGCCCAAGAATTTGCATTTCTAACAAGTTTCCAGATGATGGTGATGCTGCTCTGAGAACCACTCTGAGAATCACTTGTTATAGGCTATACTTTCCTACTTCATGACTCCATCAAGTAATTCCCTGCACCTAGCACATACTACAACCTCAACTGAAATCCTTTCAAGATTGACCTCATCTAACATCCCCGTTCCATGAAGTTTTACTTTCCCCTCTCTGCAACCCAAATAAGATGTGATATGGTATGATATGGAAGACCCACAGCACTTTTTTGCAATTCTAGTGACAATTATAGTTGATCTTGTATCATCCTATGTGCCTCCTACCCTCATTAGACAAGGTCATGAGGTTAGGAGATTCATTCTTATTGGTCTTTGGACATGAAGATGCCTAGGAACTTTACAATATTAAGAATTCAGTCTGAAACTCGCTGATATGCTAAAGAACTAGGCTAATTAAACTTTCAAAAGGGTCTTGATCTTTATTCTTTCACACACTTCACACAGTAAGGCCTCAAATAGTAGCTACTGGGATCAATGACAGGCAAAGTGCCCCAGTTCCCATAGCAGAAAGGAACCAGCACTCAACACATTCAATTTACAAAGGCATGAACAAGTTTCTTCAAAGACTATGTGTCTTAAAAGTCAATCAAGATTTGTTTTTGTTTTTGTTTTTTTCTTCCTTTTAGCTCGTTTGAGTTCCTTGTAGATCCTAGATCTTAGGCCTTTGTCAGATACATAATTAGCAAATTACCGTCCCATGTCCTGGTAAAACCAAATACAGAAGGAAAAGACAGAAAAAAAAAGGAAAAGACAGGAATAAAAGATATTCCCTGACCTCCTTGAAGGAAAGAAATACTGTATATGTAATAATAATGCCAGAAAGTAAACCAACTAAAGCTTTTTCAATCCTCCAGATACAACTGCGGAACCATATTTCAAACCAGTGCTATCTAAAAGAACATTCTGCAATGATGGGAATATTTGATATCTCCACTGTTTAATACAGTAGCCACTAGTCAAATGTGACTATTGGGTATTTGAATTTTGGCTAGTGAAACTGAGGAATTGAATCTTTTAATTTTATTTAATTTGAATTACTCTAAAATTAAATTTAATCAATTTAATGTCTAATTAACTTATATTTAAGTAGCCACATACAACTAGAAGCTACCATATTTGACAGTACAACTTTACACATACTATCATAATACTTACCATTGATATACACTATAGTTCAACTACAGCATATGGTCTATAACTATAAACTATTTACAACTACTAGTTGTAAGGACCATCAAATTACCAGCTCTTGAAGGGGGAATAAAAAACTTTAAGCATACATGGCAGGGTTTAGACTCATCTATTTCAGAAATGCCAAAAACATGGGGGGCAAAGTGTACCTTAGAACAGAGGAAATCCAGCAGACGTTATCTTCCCCTTGAATATGAACAGCCCGTAGGAAAGGACTCTGATTATAATACATTCATGCCTATAATAGTAACCCAGCACAGAGAAAGTGTTCAACAAACTTTTGCTCAATAAAGTACCAAAATAATATTTCTCTACCCCACTGGTATTGTAAGAACAAGGAATTGGATCTGTAATATGTGTATTCACAGCACCTACCCACTGCTTAGAACATACACTAAATATTTATTGTTGTTTTTTAATTGGCATACAATGATAAGAGTGGAAAGAATGGTGTGGCTACAAATAACATTTTGAAGACAGAAGCAGCAGAATTTGTTGACCAGAATATGGAATTGAAAGAACTCTAGTACCATGTACAGAAAAAGGAAAGTCTAGAAAAGAATATGAGTGTGGGGAAAGAAACTAAATTTAAGAGAACAGTATATGGTGCCCACTACTTAGAAAACTCTATGAGGGGAACCCCAAAAAACCAGAATTCTCTTCTATAGGCAGGCCCCTTGTAGTATTCTTGGAATTTGTTCCTCCAGATCAAACGGTCAACCACAGTTTTTACCTGGAAGTTTTGAGAAGGTTGCATGATGATATATGGAAGAAGTATCCTGAGTTGTGGCAAACAGGTGACTGGTTCTTGTACCATGACAACACACCTGCCACACCACGCTGAGTATTCAGCAGTTTTTGACCAAAAACAGCATGACCTCCATGCCCCACACCTCCTACTCACCCGATCTCACCCTAAGCAACATTTTTTTTGTTTCCCCCGATGAAAAAAGTTCTCAAAGAGAAATGTTTTTCCGATGTGGAAGAGGTGAAACAAAAACAGCAGAAGCACTAAAAGGTATCAAAATTGTCGAGTTCAAAAACTGTTTTAAGCAGTAGAAAAAGTGTCTCCATAGGTGTATTGTGTCAAAGAGAAAGTACATTGAAGGTGATTGAAGTTTAAACATGTAAGAATAAATACACAATTTTTATAAATATATTTTGTTTTTTGGGAGTCCTCCCTTGTACTTTAAGAACTGCAAAGATGCAACTTGCCCTAAAGAAGTTACAGTGCAGTAGAGGATATGTTATGTATATAACTATAGTGCAGAGAAATGATAAATGTTCTAAGAAGGATACTGATAGAGTGTGGTGAATGTGCAGAACAGAAGTTACAGTGCAGTAGAGGATGTGTTATGTATATAACTATGGTGCAGAGAAATGATAAATGCTCTAAGAAGGATACTGATAGAGTGGTGAGAATGTGCAGAACAGAGAAAAACCTATTGCCATAAGTGCAGGGTTAGAGTTAAAACAATAAAGCATTACACCAAGGGCAGAAAGAGGAGGAAAATGGCTAAAGGCAGATTGTTAACAAAAACATACACATTGCAGGGGAAGGCTAAAAATGGAAGTAGGAAGTCTAGAGTACGTTACAGAAAAGAAGGGAAAAAATAGTTTGAAGGTGATCCAGACTATCAAATGTCATAAAGCAGTAAATATCTGCCGAAAAACTCTAATTTTTGTTACTATTCCAAGTCCAGTTCAGGTCCTGTCTTCTCTCAAATTCCTCCAGACTTGAATTAATCTCTCTTCCCCACATATTTCCACTGTACCAACATATATATCTCCACAGACAAGAACCATGTATTACTAAACTCAGAACTTTGTAGACATAGCACAGTATCTTGGACATATGGAATATAATATTCTAAATGGAGTATAGTTACACTAAAATATTTTCTGGACTGAATCTGTAAATAATGACAGCTTATTTTTGATGGCACATCAATGAAAACTACATCACAGCAAGATTGGGTTGTGATATCTGTTTAAGTGGCCAGAACTTCTGCTTCACTCAACTTATTGGACACCAACTCTGGAACAGACATTGTGTACAGAAGCTCCTCAGAGGAACAGCTCATAGAAACAACAAAAGGGTTAATTAATTCCATGTGAGAAGTTCTAAAATAAAGGTACAGTCAGTCATGCATTGCATAAAGACGTTTCAGTCAGTGACAAACCATATATACGACATTGGTCCCATAAGATTATAATGTGGTATTTTTACTGTACCTTTTCCATGTTCAGCTATGTTTAGATATACAAATACTTCCCACTGTGTTACAACTGCCTATGGTATTCAGGGCAGTGACATGCTGTACAGGTTTGTAGTCTAGGAACAACAGGCTCTACCACACAAGCCTAGGTGTACCAGTATAGTCAACGGTACCATCTAGGATGATAAAGTCACCTAACAATGCATTTCTCAGAATGTATCCCCATTCTCAGAATGTGGCATGTGCCTGTATACTCAAGGTGATTTACATGCCCAGAAGAGGTATAACTATGAGTGGAGAGAAGGGGGAAACTCTACTTAAGAAAAAGCCTTTACAGAGATCTTAGCTGAACAGAGTGATTTTCTCCAGGCATTCTGAATAACAGTTATCTTCTGTTACATTGTGAAAAAGCTTGTTATGCAAGGGAAATGGGCTTTTTGAAAAATATAAAATGCATTACAAAAGTCCATTTGCACTGTGCACTCAAGGCACACTGGCCCCTAGCAGATCGCTTAACAGACCTCAGACCTCAACATAACAGTTACCAACTCCTCAGCACCTCTGTAAAATAGACTGGCTGATGCAAACAGTACAAATATTTTTGGCTAATAGATAACTGCCTAGTTCAACTTCACACTTCTCCCTTAAATTGAGCTGTATGCTTAGCATCCAAAAGTCTGTTGCATTTTTTTCCCCAAAACTGTCACTTCCTCTTGTAATAATTATTATACACTTTTCAATTAAATAGTAATCAAACCAATTTTTTAAAAGTTGCAGTTTCTGTAAAAATTACAGTGGATGCTTTGGTAAGATTCAACAAAGGTGATGAGTCACTTTAAAAAAAATATGCCTGTCAAATTAGATGTGATAAGTTAGATCATGTTAAAAGACAAGAGAAAACTGTAAAACTTTATCATTCTGTACTAGATAGTTTCAAAGGTTATCTAAAGTATTCCTCCACTTTCAAAAAATCAAAACTGGACCTACTGCACAGACAGGATGAATTAAACATGACACTGAACTTGTACCAGCTAATAAAGGCCTTGGACCTGTATCAAAATACTGGTGAAGAAGCATATGCTTTATGGCAAAATAATTATATGTGTATTCTTAGTCCATTACCTAGAGTTTTGCCAATTTTTAGAATTAACTTTCCAATTATGAACTCCAATCCATCAAATAAGGGGGAAAAGCCCCAAGAGTGCTAACAGCCTCTTCAAAATACCCTCCCCACTGGTGCTAGACTGCTATTGGTTTTAACCTCAAATCATTTTTTAAATCAAATTAATTATAATGAAAATTTTATTATTTACTTTTTTTTTGAGTCGGAGTCTCACTGTCACCCAGGTTGGAGTGCAGTGACATGCTCATGGCCACCACAGACTTAACCTGCTGGGCTCAGATGATCCTTTCACCTCAGCCTTCCAAGTAGCTGGCCACAGGCGCACACCACCACTCCCGGCTAATTCCTTGATTTATTGTAGAGATGAGGTCTCATCAAGTTGCCCAGGCAGGTCTCGAACCCCTGGACTAAGGCAATCCTCTAGCCTCTGCTTCCAAAAGTGCTAGGATTACAGGTGTGAGCCACCGTGCCCGCCCAACAATGGGAACTTATTACAAATTTTGTTATTTTTTTTAAGTGACATAACAATGAAAAAACTACTTGTATTAGAATACTGATAAACACAATTCAAGCAAAATGGAACATTCATCATTCATTCATTCCAAAAATATTTACAGAATAAGTAAGTGCTCTACGCTAGTGACTATTCCAGATATACAGCAGTGAACAGATCAGATCCTGCCCTCATAGAGCTTAAAATCATAAGAAACACAAAAAAGTTCTAGTAGGGCAAAATATGTTAAATTTTAAAATCTGGCAGCATAGCAGTTTTTCAAATGTGATACAACAATAGCTAAACCATATAGCACCTTGTGCTAAGCACCATTCTAACTGCTTTATTTACATTAATTTATTTAACGCTCACAAGAACCCTTTACTACCAGAAAGCTCATTTTACCGATAAGGAAACTAAGAGAGAAATTAAATTAAGTAACTCGCGCCCAAAGTCACAAAGTCATTAAGTGGCACAACTAGAATTCAAACCCAGGCAGTCAGATAAGCCATATAGCTAAGCACTAGTGCTGTTGGAGCACGTCAATAATAAATAAATCAGGCATGATGCTAAGTATTTTTATGTATGTTCTCACATTTACTCTTAACACTGTCTCAAAAGATAAGAAAACAGTCCCAGTCATTAAAACCTTTTCCCTAGTCACACAGCTATGAAGAAGTGTCAAGGCCAGAATCAAACCAAGGTTTTTTTCAATCCCCAAAAGCCCTCTTTTTAACTACTATATAATTTTACAAGATAATAGTTGTTTGTAAGCCTCATTGAATGCATCTATTCATAAAATGTGTAACAGGATGTAAATTTAGCAAGTTTAAGAATAAATACAGTGTTCAATGTGCAAAATGAAGATGTGTTAATATCATTTACTCCCTGCAATAAGCTCATGATGTCCCACCTCCAATTTTATATGAAGTCTTATCATTTTAATAAAAAACCATATTTCATTATCCAAAACAACCAACTACAAAAAACTACATACAAAGTAAACTCTGAAACTGTAATCACTTATTCCAATAAAGTTTGTATATTTGCTAGTTTAACCACCTAAAAATTTTCCCCCTCGAGTCTCTGACCCTAGTTATAATTGCAACTTTCTCCTACTCTAATGTAGATAAGAATAAAAAAATCTATTAACAGTACAATCATTCTTACAGTGCAACAAATTGGGTCATTTACCCTGGCCCCAAATTTGGGAACCAGAAAGGTAGTCTTGCAAAGAAACCAGAAAGGTAGTCTTGCAAAGAAACAGCACCAGGGCAAAAAGTTAAACTGGCAAATACAATCAGTATCTCCACATAAATCTTTCTTCAAAGCCTTTTTTCCATTATGTCTAAAAGTGTATCTCTCTTCAGATTTCCACCATCCTCCCTATCAACCATTGAAATGCAAAGCTTATTTTAGCCAGAGAAAATAGAAAGGGGGTTTAGTAAATCAGTAAGAAACAGAGACATGATTTAGGATTGGACTTAACATGCCACTTAAAAAAAGATTACTCATTCTTTCAACAAGTATTTATGCAGCACCCATTGAGGTTGGAAACACAATGGTTAACATTCTTCTACATCCCAACATACCCTATTTTTACCCCTGCAAAGTTGGACAGATCATCCTTCAGGGACCCCATCTATAAAATGGATCTAATAGATTTCTGAAAGAACCAGAAATTGACCTTCCATATGACCCAGCAATCCCCCTATTGGGAATATACCCAGAGAAACTCAAATCATTCCACAAAAGAGATACCTGCATACGCACGTTTATTGCAGCACTATTCACAATAGCAAAAACACGGAACCAACCATACTGCCCATCGAAACTGGACTAGATTTTTTAAAATGTGGTACATATACACAATGGAATGTTATGCAGCCATAAAGAAGGACAAACATATGAACTTTGCAGCAACTTGGATGGATTTAGAGTCTATCATACTCAGTGATCTGTCATAGAAAAAAGAACAGAGTACCATATGTTCTCACTCATAAGCGGACCTTGGACAACTATCATAATACTATAGGAAAGAGATTGGCTATAATAGTGGGAAACTGCCGGGGGGTGGGATTGGCAGTAGTGGGAAACTGCCAGAGGGAGGGGCACACCTCATCAACAAGGGTACCTGCATAATGAACATTTATATACCTAACCCTGAATTGTACCCCACATCTTTAAAATTAAAAATTAAAAAAAAGAAAATTAGATACTTTGTTATTGCTCTAAAATGAAGCAGAAAAAAATAAATAAATATATAAATAAAATGGAGATAATAACTACTCTCATCAAGATGTAATGGATTAAATGTAACAAACCATCCTTTAAAGTGCTCTGTACTCAAAGTTTTCAGAACAGCATATTTAAAAAGCCTCAAAATGTAAAAAAATATATATATAAGTATATATAGTAAGTTATATTTATCTCTGGACAGGAAGCAGCCTAAAACATCTCTATCTCTCAAGGTATTTGACATATTGCCTTTCATTTAAGAAGGGTTCACTAAACACATATGATGTTTTTCTCTAACATATGAAATACTGTAGTTATTTTAATAATCTGACAAAGAAAGAATGAACAAAAGGGACTAATATTTACTGCTGCCTGTTATATACCAAGTACTGTGTTGGGCATTTCACCTATATTATCTCATTTAATCTTTGCAGCCACCATATGAAGTATGTATTAGTAACCAAAAAACCAGAAGTGGATTTTCATTTTCCAAGAATCAGATCATAATAAATCTAAACTAAAAAAATGAGCAACACGTATATTAAAAGAATTAAAGGAATCCTACAAATAGGTATTAAGGGAAAAAAACCTTCACTAACATGAAAATGCAGGAAAAAAAATGGCCAATTAATGAATTTTCTTAATGTTCAATATTACTAGTAATTTTAAAAATCCAACAGAAAACAATACTGAGAGACGTTTTCGTCAAACTAGGCAACACAATAAAAATTTTTAACAGGCAACGTCTCCCTCAGGCGAATCAGCAGTGCTTCCTCCACATCCTTCACACAAATGTGGCACACTCCCACCTGAATCATCTGCCATCACCCCCAGTGATTCTCAAGGGGAGTATAGGGCCAGTGTTTTAAGAAAATGATCAAAGGTGTACACAAGGATTTACTTTAAATGACATTCTCAGTCATGATGTCTACAATAGAGGGGAAAAAGGAAACCACATGAGGTACAGGGTACTGAAATTCTACTTTAAAATGACTGACCAAACCCACATTTACCTTTCCTCCCACAATCAAATCCAATAAAATAAGCAAAAGAAATACAAAAAGAAATCCAGAGCATCCCTGGAACTCTAAGAGGTACTCCAGTGAACAGATCAGTGAGGAATTCCAAGGAGCCATGAAGTAGGTTAAGATGTAATGGATATCAAAACCCAACAGAGCTGAAGAATCCAAAACTTCAGATCAGTGAGGAATTCCAAGGAGCCATGAAGCAGGTTAAGATGGAATGGATGTCAAAACCCAACAGAGCTGAAGAACCCAAAACTTCCTATAGTCCAAGAAAAGCAGTTCTCCCTCAAAAGATACATTTTTCCAGAAGAACCCTTGAAAGATAATGAAGTTGAGCGGTAGTAAGTATTGAGGGAAGAAATGGCTAGCAGTAAGCTACATAACAAAAGAGCTGTGAAACACCTATGCCAGCGTCCCCTCCCTACCTTCTTTCAGTAGGAATAATGCCAGCATTTACCCAGTCCTGGTTTTCTGAGATCATCATTCTGATGAAGGAATACTCCTCAGTAATGCTGGGGCCAAGAAGTAGGGCAAGGTGCCAATAAACTATAGCTTCCATGAGGAATGGGGAATCTCAGCACTCAGAAGATAAGCAACCCACACACTGTATAGAAAATACTGCCTTCCAGGCAAAGAAGATAGCATAAGTAAAGATATCAAATTTGAAATAAAATGCTATAGGGAACTATACATGCTGGAGCACAGTGTTTGAGGCATACAAGGAAAGGAAGTGAGGTTGGAGAAGTAGGTGGGCAGAGTCCACAGAAGAGCCTGATGAACCATATAAGGGAATTCAGTCTACTTTCTCTTTCTCCTGTTAGCAGAAGTGCACCAGTGCAGACTTTCAAGTAGATTCGTAATATAATCAAAATCACATTTTATATCATACTAGTAACTATACATAACATACCTGAGTTGGACAAGACCCAATTACCCATCTTGGGAGCCTGGGTGGATTGTAAAACCATTAACAGAGCCTTTTGTTCTTAATAAGAAATAAGTCTGAGAAAAAGACGATGTACTTCACATTAGACATGCTGAGTGTAAGGTACCTATGGAATATTCAGGTGTAGATTTCCAGCAGATTATTAAGACTGAGTCTAAAACATGCAGAGCAAAGGATTTAGAAATTTAGAAAAAAAATCTGCATAAAAGCAGAAATGAAATCCTGGATATAAATGAGATAATTTATGGAGACAATGACCTATGATAACCCTTGACTAAGAAGTCAAACTCAGGTAACAGTGGTGCGTAAGGAATAAATGGATCATTAAAAGCCTATGGGGGAGCCAAAGAAAATATAAGAGAAGAACATGGAGAACAAGGATGGCAATGGAATACACTGGTTCAAGGAGACAGTGATTAACAGTGTCAGGTGCAGCAAAAATGTCAAGTAAAATTAGGACTAAATGAATCCATTAGATGCAAGACACAAGAGGTCACAAGAAATCTCAGCAAAAACAGTCTAAGCAGTAGTGGGGGTGGGAAGCTAGAGAATAACAGCTGAAATTTGAGAAGTGAATGAGAAATAGACTATGTACAGACCACTCTTTCAGAAGTTTAGATGAGAAGGGGAGAAGGAGGTTAGGTAACTAAGAAAGGAGTGGACATGTGTGGCTCAGGGAAGGTTTTCTAGAATGAGAACCTTGAGAATAAAATGACAGGCAAAGAAGAACAAAGGAGTCAAAAGTGAGGTCCTCATTGGTATACCTAACCCTGAATTGTATCCACATATTTAAAATTTAAAAAAAATAGCCAGGTTCGGTGGCTCAGCCTGTAATCCCACGCCTTGGGAGGCTGAGGTGAGTGGACTGCCTGAGCCCATGGGTTTGAGACCCGCCTGGGCAACTTGGTGAGACCTCATCTATACAATAAATCAAAAAACTAGCTGGGTGTGGTAGCATGCGCCTGTAGTTCCAGCTACTTGGAAGGCTGAGATGGAAGGATCGCCAGAGCCCAGCAGGTCGAGGCTGCAATGGCCGGAAGCGGCCACTGCACTCCAGTCTGGGCAACAGAATGAGACTCCAACTCAAAATAAATAAATTAATTAATTAATTAAATTAAATAATTTTTTTAAATAAAAAAAAGTGAGACCCTGAAGATGCAGCGAGGTTACTCAACCTCAGCACTACTGACATTTTGGACCAGGTAATTCTTTGTTGTGGGGGCTGTTCTGTGCATTGTAGGCAGTGTCCCTGGCCTCTACCCACTATATCCCAGCGGCACTGGATTCACCACCACAACCAGACATTGTCAAATGTCCCCTGGGGGGCAAAATCCACCCACCCTTCCAAGTTGAGAGCCACTGGGAAGAGAATGAGGAAAAAGAAGGGGAATAACTGATAAAAAAAAAAATACTGCCAGTGAAGCAGCAGTAAACCTAAGGACCCCTGGCAAGGGACTGGCCTCAAACAGAAATATCTCATCCTCTCAGACAAGAGGAAGAGGACATTCTGAGGCAGGAGGACCTGATAAATTGGTAGGCGGAACCAGAAGTTGAGGAAAATCAACCATAAGGCTCAAGGTTCTCAGTAGAGTGAAGGCAAGGTCATGCGCTGAATATGAGTAGTGATGATACGGTGGCAGGTTTGAAAACAGTGGTTAGGGTTTTTAACAACTAACAGGGACTGGTAGCGGGCAGGTCACACCAGGGAAGACCAAGTTGTCACTAATAGTGTTAAAATGTACCTTCCCACAGAAATCACATCCTATATACAGTACTGATTATAGTTCCAAAGAATTCACAAGTCTATATGAATTTCAACTGCATAGGGGAAGCACAGACTCCTGAGGTTTACCTGGGGAGACTTTTTTTGTTATTGTTATTGAAACGAGGTCTCACTATGTTGCCCACGCTATACTTGAACTCCTGGGTTGAAGAAATCCTCCCGCCTCAACCTCCCAAAGAGCTGGGATTATAGCAGGAGCCACCATGCCCAGCTAATTCATTTTTTAAATAACACAGTTCTTATCAGATAATATGAACTGTGCTCTATGCAATCAACATCTAAATGAACTTTTGGTAACCTGTTCAAGTTAGAGGATGCCTGTAGTTATAACTACTTCCTGGTTCTTAACTGGGTGAACTACTTCCTGACCAACAGCCAGGAAAACTAGAATAGAAAGGAGTGGCTGCAAAGACAAAAGACATATTAAATGAGATTCGTCACAGGACAAAGACCTGCTCACTCCTACCCTCTAAACCAAGGGCTGCAAACTCAAGTGATTTTAGGACCAGGAAACTGCAGAAGTTGCCGAAGCCTGTGCATGGGAAAGAAGCTGGAGGTAAACCACCAGCATAAAATCCAAAGACATAAAGGGCTGTCTTTGGGTGAAAAAGAAAAGAAAAAGCTCCATACACCAGCCCAGGGCTGTGCATAGAAAAAGTGGCCAAACCAGAAGGAAAAATCCAAGTCTTTGTTCTACACAGACATAGAGTTAAAATTTACACTACTCTCAGGGTACCAGAGACATATATGAGAATAGACCAAAAGCTCTTCAGAAGCAGTGAACCCAAAGGGTCCCATCAGAGACAAATGCAATACCACCCAAAGAAGCATCCCATAACCCAGGTATAGGCAAAAAAGTTCCAAATTGTCAAACATTGCAAATCACACAAAGAAGCAAGCAAAAAAATATGAAAAAAATAAGAGAAGTCAAATGGGAGATTTCATTCCTCAAGAACTACAGCTAAGAAAATAATCCAAAGATTTATATATAACTATATTTCAAAATGTTTAAATAAAATACTCGTATGAAACCTAAAAAATAGATTTAAAAGAAAATTTAAAAGCAGATTTGAAAGAAAATGAAAGAGAAATTATTAAATTTAAAAACATAGTTACTTTTTTTAAGTAAAACCTTCAAATGGATTAACAAATACGCTACACAGCTAAAGAGAAAATTAGTAAATTGTAAGACAGGTGTCAGGAAATGACTCAGAAGTAGTAGAAATGAAAAACATTTTGAATACAATGAAAAATTCCAACACATATCTAAATAATAGTTCTATAAATGAAAAATGGAGGACAAACAAAATTTAAAAGATAATGGCTAAGATTTTTTCCCACAACTGAAGACATTGTGAGTCCTCACACTAATGGAATACACCAAATAAAAGCAGGATAAATAAAGCAAATCCACATGTGGAGGTATTGCAAAAAAACCCAAAGATCTTAAACAAGCAGAAATTCTTAATGGTAGCCCAAGAGAAGAGATAATTACCTATTCACAAAGAAGTTACATCTAAACTTACTATAGACTTCTCATTAACAAAACTTTTCAAGACACAAGAGAATAGCACCAAAGTACTCAAGGGAAATAACTGTCAACCCAAAACTCTCTACCCAGCTCACCACTCATTCTGTAAGAGGTAATGAATTTTGTGGAACCTGTCGTGAAACCTTATATATTAAGTGTGATGAATTATGTAAAATGTAATGAAACTATAACCTCATATATTAAGTATGCTGAAACTGTGTGCTGTGACCTCTCCCCTAAAACTTAGTAATTCTTGGAAACTCTGGAAAAAATGCCCTACTTGGAAGCCCCAAGTGGCTATGTTAGATAAGTTAACCAGCTTTTTCTGCTTCTGTAGCCCCCGCTGGCAGTGTGTAAGTGTTGTACAATAAGCCCCTTTCAAATTCTGGCGGGCTTTTCTCTGTAAATTGGGTGGGCTTTTGCCTATTTAAGAAAGGCCCCTGCCGCAGTGTGGGGCCCTAGCCTAGAGACCTGAGAGTCTGGTGGGTGGCCCTGGCCAGTCGAACCTGGCTAATAAACCTCTCTCTTGGTAAATTGTGTGTTGGTGCTGTTAATCAAATGCTAGGACCTCACATCAATTCAGGAGAAAAAAGGTAATAGAGACACTTTCAGAAACACCAAGACCAAATAACTATTTAAGAACATTCTTTATAAAGAAGGAAACCGAGCCAAGAAGGAAATGGAGTGAAGAACGGTGAGCAAAGAAATTTGAAAAACATATTAGTGAGTGAATATTCACTACTGATAGGCTTAAGGTGGCTTAAACAAGGCAAAGCTAACACACACAACATTAACATGGAAGTAGGGATAAGCATTAAAAGGTAATCCATTCTAAAATCTTTGTCTTATTCGGGAGGATAGGAAAAATAATTAAGCTTAGACTTAAGTAAATGCTCTTGTTAAATTTTTAAGAGTAAACAAATGTCTGGCTTTCACTCTGAAATAAGAGAGCTAGGAAGAGCATAGCTGCCCACACCTACAATGAAAAACAACTGAACAAATATCAAATTCATGACTTTCTTTAAACACAACATAGAACAACCAGTTGACTCAAAAACTAAGGAGAGACAGTATCTGCAGAGAGAGAGAGGAGACAACCATGTGCTCACCTGAGGTAGACTGCAACTGGACACCAAAACAATCAGGTAGAATAGTTAGCAAATAGGTGAAAGCCAATATGTCTTGCTGAAAGGACAGTGTGAAATCACTGGGGGCTGCAGAAATCGAGGATACTCCAACCTTCTGCAGGATGTTCGTCCACCAACCCCTCAACCCCAGGCACTCAGAGAACACTGAGGAGTACCCCTTGTGATGCAATCTGAGAATTACCCATTGTGATGGCCAGCCATGCTGCCTACAATGCACAGAATAGCCCTCCCAACAAAAAATCACCTGGTCCAAAATGTTAGCTAAGCCCCAGAGGCAAGACTCTACACTGAGATCTTGCTCCCTATCTCCACTGTGGAAGCCTTTATCTGTGAAAGAAAACACAATGATTACTTCTACCCTTAAGACAATGGTGAAAATTCACAGCAGGTGGGAGGAGGGGTGGGAACCCTACTCCTAGGAGAGGGACAGGACTCCACACTGAGCCCACCACACAGTCAGGGAAGAGGCAATATCCTGGGATGCAGGCCTAAACCTGAGGCTTCATCAGAACAATAGAGACCATATTACACCACCCCTCCCCACTTCCAGGCTAATAAACTTCCAGGAACAGTAGCTGCAGAATACTACCGACACAATAGAAAATCAAGAGCATATAAAGAGACCCTAACTAAGTAACAGTTTGAAGGGGAGACCTGAAATTCAGAATGGCTCAGACATTGTTCTGGTAAACCAACTCCCACTCTAATCACAAAATATGGCTAGGAGAATTTGAAGACTGAGATACACTGAGAGTAACCATAACAACAACAACAAAAGCCTTAAACACAGACCAACTCCTACCTAGATTAACTCAAATCCCAGCACTAAAGAAAGGCCTAGCAGAAGGAAAGATATGCCCATTTACAGACATAAAGATTATATACTCCAGTCTCTAGTGTTCTACACAATAAGTCAAGACTTGCAACAACAACAACCACAAGGCATAAGAAAAGGCAAAGTGCCTGAGCCCGCGGGTTCGAGACCAGGCCGGGCAACTTGGTGAGACCTCGTCTCTACAATAAAATAAAAAATAGCCGGACGTGGTAGCACGCATCTGTAGTTCTGGTTACTCGGAAGGCTGAGGCGGAAGGATCACCGGAGCTCAGTAGGTTGATGCTGGAGTGGCCGTGAGTGTGCGTGCCACTGCACTCCAGCCTAGGTGAAGGAATGAGACTCCAACTCAAAAAAAAATTTTTAAAAGGCAAAGAAAAAACACTATGAAAAGGAAAAAAAAAAAAAACTGACCAGAAACAGACACAGAACCAAACAGATATTGGAAATATCTAAAATGAAATCTTAAATACTATAAGTTATATTTTAAGGGCTCTAATCCAAAAGGAGAACAACAGGCAACACCAGATGAGTAATTTTTCAGCAGAGAAATGAAAACTATAGGAAGAACAAATCAAAGTGCTAAATATGAAAAACAGTTAAGAGAGATAAAGAATGCCTTCAATGGGCTCATTGGCAGACTCAATTCAGCCAAGGAAAGAACCAGCAAACTTGAAGATAGGTCAATATATGTCACCCCAAAACAATGAGAGAAAATAATACGGGAGGTGGGGAGGAACATTCAAGATCTGTGGGATGATATCAAAGTTCTAGCACACTGGTAATTGGCATCACAGAAAGAGAAGAAAGAATGAGACTAAAGAAATATTTAAGATATTGGCTGAAATATTTGAAGATAATGTCTGAAAATATTCCATAATTAACGTAAGACATCTAAGCATAAATCCCAGATAATCAGAAACAAAGGAAAATAAATTCCTCCCCCCAAAAAAACAAATTATTGCCATCATCACTTAGTACTTACAACTCATGACTGAATTCATAACCGAAGCCCTGGCATTGCCACTCCTTAAAATCCAAGTATCTCTGTCAACATGATCACCAGGTCATCAATTCAACTACACAATCGCTACCTCACAATACTCACTTGTGTATACAAGTCTCACTCTATTTAACTGACTGGCCAAATCTAGGATACAAGCCTGTATCCAAGTTGCAAGAGAGACTGGGGATACAAGTTTTCTGAGAAAGTGGGACACATAATAACAGAAAATCATCAAAATGTGGAGAGAATATTTAAAACACTGGGCAATCCCAAATGGAAAAAATCTAACTAACCATCTTAACTAACCAGTTAACTAACCAGCTATTGCATGATGGATTTTTTGGTAAAGTCATTGTATCCCCAGAGGGCATTTCTGTAAGACAATATTTTACCTCAACGTGGTAACACATTTAAATGTTTCCCAATTTAAGGGACATAAACTGTAATCTAGGGGTGTGTGAAGCCACATGATAAATAAGCAACATCTTCACAGAATATCAGTTCTGTTTAATGATAAGTACTGGCATACCTTTTGTATTGTGTTTCACTTTACTGTGTCTTTTACAAATTGAAGGTTTGTGGCAACCCTGCATGGAGCAAGTCTATCAATGTCATTTTGCCAACAGCATGTTCTCAGTTCGTGTCTCTGTGTCACATTTTGGTAATTCTCACAGTATTTCTAACTTTTTCATCATATCTGTTATGGCGATCTGTGACCAGTGATCTTTGATATTACTGTTGTAATTATTTTGGGGTGCCAGGAACTGTTCCCATCAGTCATTCTAGCTTCTCTCCCTCCCCTGTTCCCTGAGACACAACAATATTGAAATTAAGTCAATTTATAACCCCATATGGCCTCTCTACGTGCTCAAATGAAAGAAGAGTCACACGACTCTCACTTTAAATCAAAAGCTAAAAATAAATAAGCTTAATGAGGAAGGCATGTCAAAAGCCAGGAAAGGCCAAAAGCTAGTTCTCTTGCACAAGTGAGCCAAGTAGTGAATGTAAAGGAAAATTTATTGAAGGAAATTAAGAGCATTACTCCAGTCAACAGATGAATGATAACAAAGTGAAACAGGCTTATTGCTGATATGGAGAAAGTCTAAGTGGTCTGGACAGAAGATCAAATCAGTCACCATATTCCCTTAAGCTAAAACCTAATCCAAAGCAAGGCCCTAAAAGTCTCTTCAATTCTGCAAGGCTGAAAGAAGTGACAAAGCTTCAGAAGAAAAGTTAGAAGCTGGCAAAAGTTGGCTCATGAGATTTAAGGAAAGAAGTTGTCTCCATAACATAAAAGTGCAAAGTGAAGTAGCAAATGCTGATATAGAAGCTGCAGCAAGTTATACAGAAGATCTAGCTAAGATCAATGATGGAGGTGGCTACACTGAACAAAAGATTTTCAGTGTAGACAAAACAGCCTTATAGTAGAAGAAAATGCTATCTAAGACTTTCATAGCTAGAGAGAAGTCAATACCTGGCTTCAAGCTTCAAAGGACAGGCTAACTCTATTGTTAGGGGCTAATGCAGCAGGTGACTTTAAGTTGAAGTCAATGCTCAATTATAATTCTGAAAATCCTAGGGCCCTTAAGAATTATACCAAATCTACTCTGTCTGTGCTCTAGAAATGGAACAACAAAGCCTGGATGACAGAACATGTGTTTATAGCATGGTTTACTGAATATTTTAAGCCCACTGTTGAGACCTACTGCACAGGAAAAAAAAAAGATTATTTTTCTTTTTTTTTTTTAGATTAGAAAATATAGTTTATTGAGAGAGAGAGAGAGAGAGAGAGAGAAAGAGAGAGAGAGAGAGAGAGAGGAGATTCACCTCCCCAAGGTATGGGAGGGGGCCAAAGCATAAGAAAACACGATCTGGCCATATCTCAAAGAGCACATGGCCACACCATAGCTTAGCAAGGCAATGGCCAAAAAGATTATTTTCAAAATATTACTTCTCATTGACAATGCACCTGGTCACACAAAAGCTCTGTTGGAGATGTACAGGGAGGTGAATGTTGTTTTCATGCCTGCTGACACAATATCCATTCTGCATGGATCAAAGAGGAATTTTAACTTTCAGGTCTTATTTAAGAAATACATCTGGGTGGGTACTCTTAAAGCCCAGACCAAAAATTATTTGTAACTCCCAAAGATATTGAAATTTTTAAAAAAGAAATATGTTTTGCAAGGCTTTAGCTGTCATAGGCAGTGATTCCTCTGATGGATCTGGGCAAAGTAATTGAAAACCTTCTGGAGCTGGGTGTGGTGGCTCACATCTATAATTCTAGCACTTTGGGAGGCTGAGGTGAGAAGGTTGACTGAGCCTAGGGATTCGAGACCAGCCTGGGCAACTTGGTGAGAGCTTAGCTCAGCATGATGGTGCACGCCTGTGGTTCCAGCCACTTGGAAAGCTGAGGCAGAAGGATCACCTGAGCCCAGCAGGTTGAGGCTATGGTGGCTGTGAGCAGTGCCACTGCACTCCAGCCTGGGTGACAGGGAGACTCCAACTCAAAACAAACAAACAAAAACCAGAAAACCTTCTGGAAAGAGTTCAACATTCTAGATGCCATTAAGAAAGAACAGTCATGATTCATGGGAGGAGGTAAAAATATCAACATTAACGAGAGTTTGGAAGTAGTTGATTCCAATCCTCATGAATGAATTTGAGGCTCAAGATTTCACTGCAGATGTGGTAGAAATAGCAAGAGTATTAAGTGGAACCTGAAGATGTGACTGAATTGCTGCAGGCTCATGATAAAACATGAATGGATGAGGAGTTGCTTCTTATGGATAAGCAAAGAAAGTGGGTTTCTTTTTTTCTTTTTTTTGAGTTGGAGTCTCACTCTGTCGCCCAGACTGGAGTGCAGTGGCTGCTCCCGGCCACCGCAGCCTCGACCTGCTGGGCTCCGGCAATCCTTCTGCCTCAGCCTTCCAAGTAGCTGGAACTATAGACGCGCACTACC
>CAUYQG010088070.1:0-50142 GCA_963574415.1 Tarsius wallacei | reverse complement strand
AATCCTGAATTGTACCCCAAACCTTTATTTTTTTAATTTTTATTATAAAGATGTGGGGTACATTTCAGAATTAGGTACATAAACATTGATCATTCAGGTACCCTTGTTGATGAGGTATGCCCCTCCCTCCCCTAGCAGTTTCCCTCAACTGCCAATCCCACTCCCCCCACCAACAGTTTCCCACTACTGCCAATCACTTTCTTATAGCATTGTAATTGTTCAAGTTCAGCTTATGAGTGAGAACATATGGAACTCAGTTTGATGTTTCTGTGATAAATCACTGAGTATGATCAACCCCAAATCCATCCAAGTTTCTGCAAAATCCATATATCTGTCCTTCTATATGGCTGCATAATATTCCATTGTGTATATGTACCACATTTTTTTAATCCAGTCCAGTTTCGATGGGCAATATGGTTGGTTCCATGTTTTTGCTATTGTGAATAGTGCTGCAACAAACATACGTGTGCAGGTATCTTTTTTTTTTTTTTTTGAGTTGGAGTTTCACCCTGTTGCCCAGACTGGAGTGCAGTGGCACGCTCCTGGCCACCACAGCCTTGCCCTGCTGGACTCTGGTTATCCTTCTGCCTCAGCCTTCCAAGTAGTCAGAACTACGTGCGCTACCACGCCCGGCTAGTTTTTGATTTATTGTAGAGACGAGGTCTCGCCAGGTTGCCCAGGTGGGTCTCGAACCCACGGGCCCAGGTAATCCACTTGCCAGGTATCTTTTTTGTAGAATAATTTGAGTTCCTTCGGGTATATTCCCAATAGGGGAATTGCTGGGTCATAATGGAAGGTCAATTTCTAGTTCTTTCAGAAATCACCACACTGTCTTCCAAAGAAGTCGTACTAGTCGGCATTCCCACCAGCAGTGTAGAAGCAAGCATTCCTTTTGCTCCACATCCTCACCAGCACCTGCTGTTGTTTGTTTTATTAATGATGGTCATTTTTACTGGGGTTAGGTGGCATCTCAATGTGGTTTTGATTTGCATTTCTCTGATGATGAGTGAGGCTGAGCACTCTTTCATGTGTCTGTTGGCTGCCTGTATATTCTCTTTTGAGAAGTGTCTATTCACGTCTTTTGCGCACTTTTTAAAGGGGCTGTTTGTTTTTTTTCTTTCGGCGCATTTGAGTTCCTTGTAGATCCTAGATGTTAGGCCTTTGTCGGATATACAGTTGGCAAATTTTTTTCCCATTCTGTGGGCTGTCTCCCTGCTCTCTTGATGGTTTCTTTTGCTTTGCAGAAGTTCGTTAATTTGATGAGGTCCCACTTGGCTATCTTATTTCTTCAGGTATTGGCCTTTAGGGTTCTAAATAGGAATTGGTTCCCAGTTCCAATTTCCATAAAGGTATCTCCTACGCTTTCTAAGATTCTTATAGTTTGAGGTTTTACGTTTAGTTGTTTGATCCATTTAGAGTTAATTTTTATGTATAGTGATAGGTAGGGGTCCTGTTTCAATCTTCTGCATGTGGTCAGCCAGTTTTCCCAGCACCATTTACACCATTTACTGAATAGGTTCTCCTCTCCCCAGTGGTTGTTGTTGGAGGTTTTGTCAAAGATGAGTTGGTTGAGGAATTGAGGCTTTGCTTCCGGAATCTCTATCTTGTTCCATTGGTCCATGTGCCTGTTCTTGTACCAATACCAGGTTATTTTGATTACTGTAGCCTTATAATAAAGTTTGAAGTCTGGAAGTGTGCTACCTCCTGCTTTGTTTCTTTTGCTAAGGATTGTTCTGGCTGTTCGTGGTCAATTATGTTTCCATATGAATTTCTGTATTGTCATTTCCAGGTCTGAGAAGAATGATTTTGGTAACTTAATAGGTATTGCTTTGAATCTGTAGATTGCCTTCGGTAGGATGGTCATCTTAACAATGTTGATTCTTCCTATCCATGAGCATGGATTATTTTTCCATTTGTTTGTGTCTTCTTGGATTTCTTTGAGCAGTGTTTTGTAATTCTCCTTGTAAAGGTCTTTCACTTCTCTGGTTAGGAAGATGCCGAGGTATGTCATTTTTTTGGTGGCTATTGTGAATGAGATTGTGCTTTTTATTTGGGTCTCTGTCTGCTTGTTGCTGGTGTATAGGAAGGCAACTGTCTTTTGCCCATTTATTTTGTACCCTGAGACTTTTCCAATTATTAATTTTTGTTAATAATAATAAGTTAATATTTTTATTAATAATTAATAATTATTAATGAGGGTATCTGATCTCAAACCGGGAAAAGTGGAAACTAAAAGGAGGCCCAAACTTTACCTATACAATGACCACTTATATACCTAATCCTGAATTGTACCCCAAATCTTTAAAATAAAATTTAAAAAATCAATCATTAGGACATTAACCACTATACAATAAAAAATACTAATGATGTAATTTTTTTAAATTGATTACAGATACCCATAGTAGTTGAAAGTATGAGTTCTATAGTTACACAGAACTGAGTCCATTAGCCTTGTGACCTACAGCCAAATGTTCCCCTTCTCTGTGTGTACATCTCTTTATTTATGAACTGTAATAATAACAGCACCTACTTTAGTGGACTATATGAGGATTAAATGAGATAATTGCTGTAATAAGTTTTGCAGAATGCCTTGCATATTGTAAATTCTCAACAGGTGTTGGCATCACCATTACTTTATTTTTAAAAATTTTAACAGCTTTATTAAGGTGTAATTGATATACAAAGAACTGTACATATTTAATGCGTACAATTTGATGACTTTGGACATATGCAAACTCTTGTGAAACTATCACCATAATCAAAGTAGTAGACATATTCAATACTTCATCAAGTTTTTTGTGTGTCCCTTTGTTTTTATTTTGTTTCCATGGGAAAAAGAGTTAACATGAAATCTACCCTCTTAACATGTAATTGAGCAAACCCACTTCTGGGTATATATCCAAAGGAATTAAAGTCAGGCTCTCAAAGACTTATTTGCCTGCCCATGTTCATTGTAGCATTATTCACAATAGTCAAGATATAGAAATAACCTGTTTTCATTGAAAGATGAATGCATAAAGAAAATGTGGTATATAGATATGTACATTAAATGGATTTATTCATTCTTAAAAAAGAAGGAAATCCTACCATTTAAGACAGCATGAATGAACTTGTAGGATATTATGCTAAGTGAAACAAGCCATTCTCAGAAGGATAAATACTTTATGATTCCGCTTATATAAAGCATCTATAATAGTGAAACTCACAAAACGAGATAATACAATAGTGTTGCCAGGGGCCAGTGGTGGGAGAAATTGGGAGTTGTTCAGTGAGTATCAAGTTTCAGTTATGGTACACGAATAAATTCTATAGATCTGCTATATAGTGTAGTGTCTACAGTTAACAAGATGGCATTGTATTCATGATTGTTATTTTAAAGAAAATACAGAAATGTATATTATAGATATCTTAAGGTCAACAATAGCTAAACCGCCAAAATAAAGTATTATTTAAAAAACAATAAATGATAGAAGCCATTTCAGCGAGACTTCACAATTTCATTTCTAAATATGAAGATCTCATGAGACTCAGAGGATTTTAATGAAAGCCAAACAGTGAATGGAGCTGTTTTCTATAATTGACCAAATAAAGTTCTTCCTAACGTTTTCTAGATAGGAAATTAATCTAAGCTCAACCTTATGCTACACAGGTCAAGTTATCTTAAAAATGGTTTGGTAAGACTCAGATTTAATAATTGATACAGTAAATAATTTATAAGGCAATAGGCCAAATCTTTGGCAGGGATTTGCTTAATTTCCCACAGCTGAAGTTTCTGGACAATTGTTACCCTATTATAAAAAATATATTCAGGTGAACTGCTCATAAAGAGTACAGTATTTTTGTTTTTAAATCACCTTATGTAGGTGTGATTGACATATTTAAAAACTATTTCATGTACAATCTCAATGATTTGGGGGATAAGTATATACAAATGAAATCATCACCAATATCAAAGCCAGAATACATCTGTCATCTCCCAAAGTTTCCTCCCAGTTACCTTCTTATCATTATGGTTTCTTCTTGTTGTTGTTTTTAGATCAGATCATTTAACATAAGATCTATTCTTAGCCCATTTTAAGTATACTAAAGAGTTTTGTTAGCTATTGGCACTTTGCTGTATAGAAGATCTCCAGAATGTATTTATCTTACACAACTAAAACTCTGCACCCTTTAACCATCATCTCCCCAATTCTCCCATTTTCCTAGCCTCTGGCAAACCCCATTCTACTCTCTGCTTCTATGATTTGACTATTTTAGATTCGACATGTAATTGAGATCATAAGCATTTGTGGGGTTTTTTGTGTGTCTGGCTTATTTCATTTAACAAAATACTCTCAGTGTCCATTCATATTGTCTCAAATGGCAGGATTTTATTTCTTTAAAGGCTGAATGATATTTCATTTTATGTATATGCCAGAGTTTCTTTATCAATTCACGCATCCACAAATATTTAGGTTGTTTCTATATCTTAGTTATTGTAAATAATGCTGCAATGAGCATGGGAGTGCAAATATCATTTTAAAATCCTAATTTCAAGTTTTAAAAACATATATCCAGAAGTGGAATTGCTGGATCGTATGATAGTTCTATTTTTAATTTACTAAGGAATCTCCATACTGTTTTTCCTAATGACTGTTCCAATTTACATTCCCAAAAACAATGTACAAGGGTTCCCTTTCCTTCATAATGTCTGTAATTTTTTGTTGTTGTTTCTTTTTTTCTAACAGTAACCATTCTAACAGGTGTGAGGTGATATTTCATGATGGTTTGGATGTGCATTTCTAAGAACACAAAAGATCAGTACAGCTAAAAGTGGTGTTTTTGAAAAGATAAACAAAATAGACAAATCTTTAGTTAGATTAAATAAGAAAAAGAGAAAAGACTGAAATGAATAAAATTATAAATAAAAGAAAAAAGCTCTACAAATGATATTATGTAAATACAAAGTGTAATAGCAGTTGAACAATTGTATGTCACCAAAATGGGTAACCTAGAAGAAATGGATAAATTCCTAGAAACATATAAGCTATTGAAACTGAACCACGAAGAAGTAGAAAATTTGAACAGACCAATAATGTACAAGAGGATTTATTCAGTAATCTAAAATCTGCAAAGAAAAGTTCAGGCCAAGATGGCTTCATTGGTGATGTCTACCAAACATTTAAAGAGAAATACATTTCTAATAATTATTTGCAATCTCATTCTCTTAAAACCATTTCATATTCAGTCTAGTCCTACAATTTTGTCATAGGTAATAATAGCATATAGATGTTACTTGTCTAAATCAGTTCAATTCAGTCAAAGAGTAGAACCATAAGGAGATAAACACTGATACATTTCTTTCTTTTTTTTTTTTTTGAGTTGGAGTCTCACTCTGTCACCCAGACTGGAGTGCAATGGCCGCTCCCGGCCAGCAACCTCCACCTGCTGGGCTCCAGCGATCCTTCAGCCTCAGCCTTCCAAGCAGCTGGAACTACAGGCACGCATTACCATGCCCAGCTAGTTTTTTTGATTTATTGTAGAGATGAGGTCTCACCAAGTTGCCCAGGCAGGTCTTGAACCCGCGGGCTCAGGCAATCCACTTACCTCAGCCTCCCAAGGCACGGGATTACAGGCTGAGCCACCGAGCCTGGCTACTCGGGATTTCTTTGATGCCTATAGAGACTTTCATTGTTCAGGTCTAGAAGTTACCTTCATTTTGAAGGTCTTTACCTCTCGGTTTCAATACTTTCTATCTATCCCAGACAAAAAGCCACAATTCCTGTATCTCTAATCAAGGTGAATTCTGAGGCTCTGTCAGGCTATATTTTAGGGATGGAGTGGATGATAAACTTAGCATTTCAAAGGTAGATTTTCTTATTTATTTATTTATTTATATTTTAAAGATGTGGGGTACAGATCAGGGTTAGGTATAAAAATGGTCATTGTAAAGTATGGGCCTCACTTTGGTCCCCACTTCACCTGGTTTGAGATCAGGTACCTTATTGATGAAGTGTGTCCTCCCCTCCCCTGGCAGTTTCCCACTATTGCCAATCCCTTTCTTATAGTATTATGATAATTGCTCAGGATCTGCTTATGAGTGAAAGCATGTGGTACTCAGTTCTTTGTTTTTGTGATAGATCACTGAGTATTATAGGCTCTAAATCCATCCAAGTTGCTATGAAGTTCATACTTTTGTCCTTTTTTATGGCTGCATAATATTCCATCATGTACATGTACCACATTTTTTTAATCCAGTCCTCTTTTGATGGGCAGCATGGTTGGTTCCATGTTTTTGCTATTGTGAATAGTGCTGCAATAAACATGTATGTGCATGTATCTTTTTTAAGAATGATTTGAGTTTCTCTGGTCATATTCCCAGAAGGGGGATTGCTGGGTCGTATAGGTCAGTTTTCAGAACTTTTAGGAGTCATCACACTGTTTTCCACAGAGGTTATAGATTTTCAGTTATACAAAATGTCTGCCTGTTCTGTACACATATTTTTATTGACATATGTACTCACAGAAATATAAGGAAGCAAAAGAAAAAAATATTTTGGGAGACAGAGAAATACCTAATTGCTTCTCCTTATGTAAATCCAAAAAGTAATTTTCTCATGAAAAAGTACTAACTGTACACTTTGGCTCGCTCTTCCTTCTCTGCATTAATCTGGTATGGTTGCCTTGACTTGCTCAGCTTGCAGGACTCCCGGCTTACACCATGTGCCAAGAGTTAAACACAGAGACCCCCAAGTATGGGGATGACACAGAATATTCATAAAGACAGGCTGCATGCTTCCTGTGAAGGTAACCCCGCAGCAGGCTGCGTCTCTCTAGTGGCTATAAAACCAAATCCACGCAGCAGCTCAGTCTGTGGGTGCTGGGGGATTTTGCTGACTGTTTTGAAGTCAGGAAAGTTTATTATTATTATTATTTTTAGGATATTTTAGTACACACGTTTATGCGTGGTGTAAAACTACAGCATTTTCAGCAGGAATTAAACTAAGTCTGTCACTTCCCTGAAAGTCACTGCCCCCTTGACTTTGGCTTCTCCTGTTACTTAACACAACCATTGTGACTTTTTGTAGGAATTCTGTCTTACTGTTTACATAGGAAGCTGGGATGGGGATGGGGTTCCATTTGCAGCACAGTAGAAATGGAAATGCAATCATACTGGGGTGGTATCTGTCAGTAACCTGAGTTTGAGTCTTTTTTTGTCTTGAAGAGCTGGTTAAGGATGAAAGCAAAGAGCATTTGCATGCTTTTCAACAGGTCCTGGGTATATTGACTCATAAACATGCATCTAAATGCACACTATTAGCTTATAATAAGTCTCATCGGTTTCCATAGTTGAGGTGACTGTTAAGATTTGCAGATAGCATCCGGTACATTAAGTCATTCTTGGAATACAGTGATTCAGAGTCCATATGGCTTTCCGTTGAAATTGTACAGAAAACTGCAACCATATTTTTGAATATTCCAGTCTCTATTATTCTCATTTGAGTATCCTTTGGAACATTTTCAGAGTTACATGGGTAGTACAGGACAGTTAGAGAAGCAGCATTTATTGAGTGCCGGGTAATGGTCCAGGAAGTGTTTAGTATGTCAGTCTACCCACTTCACTTCCTACAGGAGTGTATTGCATTTTGAATTATTATGTCCATTTTACAGAGGAGAAAATTGAGGTTCTGGGCAACTTGCCTTGTCACTGAGCTGGTAAGTAGAGGAGCTAAGCATCTGACTCAAATGTCTGTTCTCTGCCATTGCTTCTTACCACCTCTGTAAGCACATCTTGCCACTGCATGCAAGACTCCTGTGGGCTCTTTCTTTGACCCTAGGGCTGGGCGTGCAGTTGTGAGACGGGTTTTGTGGTTTGAGCATGATATTAGAGCTTAAAGGTCTGGTCTGCTTCTTTGAGCTTTGGGATCCTCTCTGATCAAGAATAGAAGGGGACATGTTGTAAGGATGGGTCCAGTCCTGCATTTTGAGATGTGTGATTTGAGACCCAATAGGAATCAAGGAATGGAAAGTATTGATAGGCTGACATTTCCGATGTTCCTGATCACAATGAAACCGATTGTGCTTTATATTTTCCTTAGTTTTCAATTTAATAACCCATCTCTCCACATATTCTTTCTATGCCCTTTTCTTTCCTTTTCTCCTCAAATATTCCTGCTTCGAGTGCACTGATTTCTCCAACCCTGACCGGGAATAGAACAGAGATCAGCGCTGAATGAGCTGTCTTGCAGCTGCCTGCTAGATTTTTTGTAGAATATTGACCTGAATAACTCAGACTTGCACTTGTAAAAGAGAAAACTGGTGTGGCCTATGGCAGATGTGTCTGATAATCTGCTATGTGTTTGCTTTTGAAGAACTAAAGAGTAGGCTTGAACCCCCTTTAAACATGAGATTAATATATTCTGAGCCAATGCAGGTGGCATAGCGAGGATTGAACCTACAAGGTGGAGTGGTTCTTAAGTAATTCTGGTGCTCATAAATATTAAACAGATGCTTTATTTCACTTGAGTTTTTAATTTGCTCTAGTATGTAAGGAAACATCACTTGTATCTCACTGTGAGTTTGGAAGTGTTTTCCTTGGATAATAAGGCTGAGGAAATAGGGCCTCCAGATATTAATAGGGACATGGGTGTTGCTGATCTCATTTACTAAGTTCTCACCATAGATATAACTCACGCTACTGCACAAGTTTTATCCTTTAATAGAGGACATCTGAAAGTATGGGGCTTCATGGAAGCTTGGTGCTCTAGGAAGATGCAGGATTCCATGTTTGATTCTTTTTTTAACTTGATTAAAATGACACCTAGATCGGGTTTCACTGTTGATGAAAACCAACTTTAAATTTGACACATACTTATTTCAAAAATCAGAGAGCCTACCTGTCAAATTCTAGTTTCTCCTAGGTGTCCTACACTTGTCTTCGTAGCATTTACTGCTCTCGCATCATCATTTATCCAACTGAGGAGCAATTAATTACTACGGGCAAAAAGGAAAGGGGGGGGTGTTGGAAATGAAATGTATGTGGAGGACATAGAGATTTCTGGGCACAAGAAACCCATCCAAACAAGTCAAACGTGTGCACGGGTGGCACTCCTGATCTTGGTTTATGAAAGAAGAAGTAAAAACAAGCCAAAAAGATTCCTTCGCAAGGATCCCCATATGGGTATGTCTAACCCAGTGACAGGTAAGGCAGCCAGGAACAGCTGTTATTTCAGCGCAAAGCTGTTTTCAAAATCATGGCCATTCACAGTTTAAAAACCCTTACAGGTCATGCCTGAATACCTTCAATGTGCCCCATGTAAAAATACACGACGAGTAGATTGGACATGCCCTATGAATTATACCTTATTTATGATCATAGAGCCCTCCCTTTTTCCATCATGCTTTAGAATTACGGGCTGGAGGAGTTTTTAATACTCTATTTATTTTAGGGGAGGGAAATGTTTTTCTTTAACCACAACATTCATGCAATACCAACTGCTGGCAGTTTCCCCAGCATTTAAGGAAATATTGTTGTAAGACTTTTATGTTCTGTACTTCAATCAGCCAGAGCCAGCAGTATCCCAATAGAAGGACCCTCAACAGACCATTTTCAGCATTTTGCTACAATTAAACTCCTCTGGTTTTAGCCCTCAGGCAATTTAGTACCTTTTTACATATGCACATTATGAACTTTTGACCAGGGTCTAGCAGTCATATATCAGAGTGCTGCTCTTGAAAGCAGGCTTAACAAGTTCCTCTGAGTATTGCAGTTGGAGTCAGTTGTGGAAAAGGTAATTTAAGCAACTTGCAGCGAGGCCATTCAGAATCTCAGCGAAGATCCTAAATATCTCTCTCTCTCTTGCTCACTCTCCTTTTTTTTTTCCTTGTTTCCTCTGGAAGCTGGTAGCAAGAGCTTTCAAAGTCTGTGATTGATCTTTTATTCAGTAGCTAACGAGGGCTGTGATTCTATTAGCGCGCTACAAGGCAAGAGAACAGTGATTTAATGAAGTGTCTAGTGAGCCGGCCATAGATTTATCCTGTTGTCGCTAATTTGCAGTGCCGTTGCGAGCATAAAGGAAGCTGCACTCACACTGCTATTAAGCAGGTATTTCCTTAGTAAATTGTTGTAAGGTCAGGTACAGTTATCTGAGCAAAAGCAATGCCTTACCTCTTCAGTGTCTGCAAATGACAGCCGCCGTGCTGGGCGCTCACTGAAGTGGAACCGGGAGATCAGAGGTCCGTCTCCAAGTCGCCCTTAGCGGAGGCAGGAGCAGATGAACTGCCAAGTAGGAGTAATAGAGTCATAATTGGTGATTAGAACTGGAAAGGTGCAATAACATCTTAATACAAACTGGCGTATGTTATAGTTACTGTCAGTTGTTGTAAACGCGCCCTGCCGCCTGTACTAGTTACGTTTCCCTTGATTAGCTCTGAGAAACGTGGCAGCGGGCGCTGGGACAGCCACAGGGACACCATCCAAATCACGGCTGTGCTTCCCAGGGTCTTGCCCTGTCCCTGCTGTTTTCCTTGGGCACCCGCAACTGCCCACCTCAGAATGCGCCACAGTAACCTTTTCCCACCACCCTGGGAGGACTGTGATTTCACAAATGTTCTCTGATCTCCCCGCTTTCCAGGCGCAGTGACATTTATGCACACTGGCTTTGAGGCTCGTTGAACTTTTGTTTTATTTGCCTTTGGTAAGGGGGGGAGGTGTTTGCCTCGTGTCAAATCCACATCCCACTGCAATTCCATGTTCACAGTAACGGATTTGGTCTTGCCTTGCCAGAAAGAAAACATAAAAGGAAATAAATACACAGCACTTGAGGAATTAAACACTTGAGGCTGGCATTTTTAGAACACTTGGGGATATTTTAAGTGCACTGCACATGTCCTTGCACCACCTGTGGGTGGTGTCCATCCATGGTAAAGATGACTGAAGGAATTCTTGTATCATGCTAAATGAAAGTCAGCCTGGTGGAAAGGACAACTCCTGAAACCCAAGGTGTCCAGCTGCAAATTTATACAGGCCAGAGATGTCTCCTCGCTTTGCAGAATACTTGTTCTTTGAATTCATAGAAGCAGCAGCTATCTAGCATTGTCTAACATGTTGTCATTTTTGATAAATATGTAACTGGTCATTTGCATTGTTTTGAGTAGGATGAGACTTGTCAGGGTGCCTTGTAGAGAAAAATGAGTGGGATAATGAGATCATATGCAAGGATGTGCCTGACTAATCCGGCACACAGTAGGTCTTAATAAATGCTTTTTGATTCTGCGGCTGTGAGGGTTCGTTGGCTGAAACTTTCTCATTTGGTTTTCACCCCTGATCCATAAAACTTGGGTAATTCTAATGCACACTTCACCCCAGGGTTGATGTGTGTTAGGCTCATTAAGGTTTATGGTCAAGTAAAGGGTTTAAAGGGGTGTTTTATGGCAGGTCCCTGTTTGCAAATGATTACCTGGTGGTTTAAATGGTGAGTCAAACTTCCCGATTTTCCAGTATGGACCTTTGGGCCTCAGGACAGTCATGTTCAACTTATAATTCTGGTGGAGCTGCCATTTCTTCAAAGGGGTGAGGTCATCTCGCCTGTGGACGGAAATCTTAGCTTGTTGGTCTGGAGATCAGATCCTAGGACACAGGAAATGGCCTGTTGGAGTGTTGATGAAGCTGACCAGAGCACACCCACTTTAGTGAAAACTGGTCAGGGCTAGGGAGGGGCTCTGACCGATCATCTCAGAGAGATGCGGCATGAGGAGTGCTGAAACATAAGGCTGTTTGCTTAACACTGTGACCAAAGGACACCTGGCATAGCTACTACTCAACAAAATGGAAGGAGGGAAAGAGGGAGATGGAAGGAGAGAAAAAGAGAAAGGAAAAAAGGAGAGACACAAGGGGGGGGAGGGAGGAGGGGAGGGAGAGAAAAAAGAAAGGAGGAAGGGAGGACGGGAAGGAGGGAGATAACAGAGTCTAGCCAAAAGTTCATGCTCACTGTTTCTTACAGTCAACACAAAGCATCTTGACTGAGTGACCAGATAGAAATAATGTGATAAACGACTAGAATTTATTGAGTGCCATATTTATTGATTTATTTATGTGCTGTAACTCCTTCCCAGTATCCCCATTTTCTAGATGGGAGAGCTGCAGTTTAGAGGCCATGTCGGGGTTAAGTCAGGATTTGAACTCAGATCTGTCTGGATTTTACCCTCTGTCTGTCCATCCAGAGGCACCACTTCTTTTTTATGTGCCCCCCACCCTTCAATTCTTCCTGGGGTGGCCTCATTTTTCATTTCTGTCAGGGCCCACATTCAGTCTCATTGCTGGGAGAAAGGGACACTGCAACTTTCCATTCTGATCTGAGGCCTCAATAAGAAAAATTAGAGAAAGAAGAAAGAGAATTACAAAAATTCCCACTTCTAAAATGGATGAATAGTCCAGGTTGGAAATCATATAGATTACACTCACAGACCACTCAGCCTACCATGCCATTTCCGACAGTGTCCCTGAGGGAGGATTTGTTAAAGAACTCTCTGTTTTATCCCATGACCCCCAAGCTAACAGGTTGGGCCATATTCCTGAATAATGCGTCTTTTCACTAATAACCCATGTGGATACATAATCTCTTAATTTAACATGTTTTTCAGGAATGTGTTCATATTTTCCACCTACTCAACCTGTGGTAATAAGCTCCCTTGTAAATGCTCCTCATTCTCTAAATTAAGTGTGCTTCCTAACCGGGCTCGGTGGCTCAGCCTGTAATCCCAGCACTTTGGGAGGCCGAGGCGAGTGGATTGCCTGAGCCCGCGGGTTCGAGACCCGCCTGGGCAACTTGGCGAGACCTCATCTCTACAATAAATCAAAAACTAGCCGGGCATGATAGTGCATGCCTGTAGTTCCGGCTACTTGGAAGGCTGAGGCGGAAGGGTCGCTAGAGCCCAGCAGTTTGAGGCTGTGGTGGCCAGGAGCGTGCCACTGCACTCCAGTCTGGGCGACAGAGTGAGACTCCAACTCAAAAAAAAAAAAAAAAAGTGTGCTTCCTTTTAATTGTCCTGGTAAATAGTACCCATTATCAGAGGGTATCAGTAGTGTAATCGTCTTATATGTTTTAAAGTATTCTATGTTTCTTTTTTTTTTTTCTTTCTGAAGAACTCATCTTCAGAATTAGAGTTGCATTCATATAGGGTTTATTTATTTTTAAATTAAAAGAGCCTAGCACACCTGACACATGAGCTCACATATTATATGATTCCATTTATATAAAATATCCAGAACAGGTAAATCCATAAAGACAGACTGCAGATTGGTGGTTGCCAGGGGCTAGAGACAGGGGGAGTAGGGAATGACTGTTAATTGTGAATGTACTAAATGCCATTGAATTGTCCACTGTAGAATAGTTAATTTTATATTATGTGAATTTCACTTTAGTAAAAAGAAAGAGGCTGACATATAAGGAGAGATATTTTGACACATGGGGCACATTAGTCTTTTTTTTGTTTTTTTAATTTTCTTCCATCTGTACTAAAGAATCTCACCTTTCTAGCATAGAAGGGAAATGATTGGGTCTTGTGTAATGCGCAGGTAAACAGATCTCAGAGAGGGAAGCCAATCCCTGTCCTGGGTGGCGTTAGTCACGGAACTGTGGAGACACAAGCTTACCTTATCATTTCTTGGCCATGTTATTGATTAGTTATGTGTTTGCCTGTGTTATTAATAATGGATACCTTGAAAAATCTATGTGCATTACAGTCTTTGATCTTGTCATGAATTTCAAAGCCAAAGATTCCATTTTCTTTTTTTTTCCTTTAATTTTCAAAGAGGTAGACTGGAAGTAAATTTAAAACTTTTCTTTTTCCCTTTATAGTGGAAGATTTTCTACTGATCTTCATCAGTGATAATGAGCTCTGTATGTATGTGTATATGTGTGACATACACATTTATATACACAGAGAGAGATATATACTTACTCATTTACATATATAAACACATACAGGCATAACATACATATTTTAAGGAGAGAATTATAAAACAAACATCCAATTCAGTGGTTTTCTAGAGGTGAGGGGTATTTGAATACAAGACTTACTCATCTAGTAGATTAAAACAGAAATTAAAGACTTTAGACTAAGGCAGGATCAAAGGCTTTCTTTTCATTGTTCTTTTATTGTTTATTGACTTCAAAAAGACTTTTTAGTTTAAACTGACTTTAATGTCTCTTGAATGCTCTTTTGTAAAATGACTTTGAAAACTCAGGGATAATGTCTTCATTAAGTGGAGAAAAATCTTGGGAAAAATATAACTGTAACTTGGCTTTCATTAGAGTAGAAAGAGATAAAGCTTTGCTTAATTAATGTCTGTTTTCCCTCTGTTCAGAATTATAAGGAAAAGGGGGCTGAAATTAGTGCTGATAAAAGCTTGAAATAGACATTATAGCACTGGAACTTTTTTCTTCTCTTTCTTAGAATTTGGAAGAACATACTTCATACAACTCTATGAACAGTACTGGAATATTTCAGGAGCTGTCTTTCTGGACATAAAAGGACTCCAAACCCAGTGATCCTGATCACGCTTGCTTCTTTCTACTTTTTTGGCTTTACTTTCTTTTTGTTTGTTTGTTTCTGACACCTGTGTAGAAGTGGGCAATTCTTCGGGGTGGGGGAGTTCTATTAGTATGTTTCCTATTTAAAAACAAGCACATAAATAAAAAAAAAACCTCAGAACTCTCCCTGCTCTTTTCTAAGCCACCAGTCAAAACTCATCTCTTTCAGAAAGTCTGTCCTTATTTCCCCTGGAATGTCCCTGGCCTCTAGGTGTCCAGGGCTTTCTTATACACTGGATCTTCTCTGCTGTGACTTTCTACCTGTTTTCTGTTCAGCTTCTCTTTTCTAGAGACCTGATCTGCCGCCTTAGCTTAGAAATGCCATTGTAAGCTGTCTTTCTTCTTTTTCCTCTAACTTCATGGGGAGCCCAACGCTGGACTCCGGACTCCCTTGCAGCCTGCTTGTTCCTCATACCTGCGGCCTTACTCCCCCTCCCCATATTATTGCAGTAAAAACAGGGAGAATTGCACATAGGAGTACCCCCATCAGAGTTCAAGCTAAGTTACTGGATCCTTCCTTTTGCTTCCACACATACCATGGAATGTAGTTGTCATGGCACATTCTTGGCCTCTTAGCGGAGATTTCAAATCTTCCTTTTTGTACACTGATGGAGGAAGCACTTTAGTAAGTAGAAAAAGCACAGGCCTTGGGATAAAGCAGACCTAGGTACAAATCCTATTCCTGCTATACACTTAACAGCTTATTGCGCTAACATAGGTTAACAAATCTGTCTGAGCCTTAGTTTTTCTATCTATAAAGTGGGAATAATAGTACATCCTCTAAAGAATTGTGGTTAGCCGAGCTCGGTGGCTCAGCCTGTAATCCCGCGCCTTGGGAGGCTGAGGTGAGTGGATTGCCTGAGTCCGCGGGTTCGAGACCCGCCTGGGCAAGTTGGTGAGACCTCATCTCTATAATAAATCAAAAAATTAGCTGGGCGTAGTAGCGCGCGCCTGTAGTTCCAGCTACTTGGAAGGCTGAGGCGGAAGGATCGCCGGAGCCCAGCATGTCGAGGCTGCCGTGGCCGGGAGCGGACACTGTACTCCAGTCTGGGTGACAGAGTGAGACTCTAACTCAAAAAAAAAAAAAAGAATTGTGGTTGGATGAAATGAGGTGGGGTGGGGTACAGTAACAATCTCTATTCTGATTTCAGCCAGATCTTCTCTGACTCTTTTTAAAAATTTTAAAGATGTGGGGCAAAAGTCAGGATTGAGTACAGGTTCAGTTTGGACTCCCATTGGACTTCACTTTTCTGGCTCTTTTCTTTTAAGAAACTAATAGCATTAGGAGAGTTTTCCCTTTTCACCTATTACCCCTCCCCCCAAAGTATATGTAAGATACTTCTTTTTTGTCACGATGTCTCATACCTAATCGTTCTGAAGGACTTGACTTGGCTGTCTTTTTTTGTGTCTCTCAGTAGACAGAAGGATGGATAGATTGATTTTGTTTTAAGACATTACAGTCCTGCAGGCCTTACTCTTTGTGTTCAAGTGCCATTGAGTCATAGATTTTAGAAGCAGATGTAAATACCTCGGGTTTTAAGTGGCAAGGAGTCACTGTGGGTTTGTTATGTAAACCCTCAGGGATATTTATACCTTCTCCTGAGAAGGGTAATTGAGTCTCCAAACCACCCACCAAGATTTCTGCCTGTAAAATATTTAAGGACTGGTACTATAAAGACATTTCCCTTATGCAGTTTGCTTTCCATCTAGGAGCGGAACAAGGAAAACATAGCTCAGTGTAACTTACACAAACCAAACTCTTAAGCTACAAAATGCATCTCCTCACAATAGCACTTGGAGAAGGGCTGAAGGCAAACAAAAAGTGAGCAGAAAAGAGACCAGGGTTCTGAAATTGAGATGACACGTTCCACAATGCAGCGTGATGATGGTGTTATAAACCACCCATTCAGTATTAAGCTAGACTTTCCCTGGAAGCATATCATGGAGTATGCAGAAGGACTTTTTGATAAAAGGGGTCTAGTTAAGAGATGTTAAAAAAAAAAAAGAGTTTTAAAAGCATAACAGGCTGCCTAGACATCTCTGAGTACCTCACAGACAGTGGGGAAGCATCTATGGATTCAACTTATACCATGGACAACCAGGCTGGACTCACTAGCTTGTGTTTTTCTCTCTTGGTTTGCAGAAATGCTATCAGACATGCCTTGCCAAGAATACCATCCTCCAAGAGAGTAGCCACAGAGTCAAGTGACAGCTAGAAATATTCCTTTGTTCATTTGCTATATAGATCTAAAACAAACTGTTACTTGTAACCTGGAATTAGAGTCAGCAAGATGTAACAAATTCTCAGCGACTCTAACTGAGATGTCTAAGTTTTTGATTGATGTTTTGTTAAAGATAACATTAGCTTCTATAACAAATAAGCACACATCTGTACAGTGGCTCACACATGGTAAAAGTTTATCTCTTGGTTACTTAAGGTCCAAAGTAACTGTTCTGGGTTAGCTCCTCTCTTCCAAGCAGTGACTCAGGGACCCAGGCTCTTTCTACCCTGTGACTTAGCCATCTTCCAGGTGTGGTTTCCAGGGCTGCTTTGCTCGCCTCCATGAAGCTGGTAATTCGAGGGATCAAGTTTGGGGCATTTTAAGGATTAGGCCTGGTGATGGCACATAATATGAACTGTGAGAGGCTAGGAAATATGGTCTAATCATGTGCCCAGGAAGAAAAGGGCATAGCAAATCTTTGCCTCAGCTAATGTACTGTTGTCTGTTTCAGACCACTTTGGATTCTCATTTACCTTTTTGTGTCTAAGTTCTTCATGTGTTGACTGTGAAGATAGCCAGATACAGTTGACCATGCTTCCGGCCCTCCACTTCCTTGGCCTTGTGGGGAAACAGGACTCCATCCTTACTGTCTAGTGTGCTGTGTTCCCTTGCCTGCCTATAAAAGCTGGAAAAGGTGACACTGTGCTCACCTTCACTGCCTTCCTCACAACTGAGGATGGCCACATGACAGATTCTAGCCAACAAGCAAAATCAGAAATCAATAGCAGGCCTTCTTGGGAACCTTTTGCTTTGCTCACAAGATGGCAAGATGACACTGGTATTTTTGCTCCCCATCTTCCTATCCTGAATGCATATTTGCTGCCTTCAGCCATAACACTCTTCTTGCTTCCGGGACCTATCAAGACAAGAGGGAAACGTCAAAAGAACGACAGAGAGAATGGCCCTTACACTGTAGAACCACTGACCAGTGTCAGCAGCCTCATGGCAATCAGGCATGTTCATCCAAGTTCTACTTTTTTGCCTCCTGCTAGCTCGTGAACCTCTAATAAACATTTTGATGCAAATAGAAAATACAGATTTCAGGGGGAGTCTGAATAGCACTCAGGGGCGAGGATTCTTTGGGAATGCAGTAGTTATTTCTCACCCCATTGGTCTGGTTGAATGTTTGCAAATAATAATTAAGTTTGCTTTAAATGGGGAGCACGCTAATGCAGTGTTTCTAGAAAGCTACCAGTTTTAACATAGGAAGACTTTCTTCATCATTTGAATTTTTCTCATCAGCATCTTTTTTTGTGACAGTGGCTTAGGATGTGATCTCAGAAGTTTTCCTCCTGCCTGGAATCTCTGAAGTTATAGTTGAACTTCTTGCCTTTCCTCTTACTGCCCTTTTCCCTTTGTGACTTTGTCCTGAGACACAATTATGTTATGGTAATTGGCTTGTGGTGTTTAAAAATCTTTATTTTGGCCACATTGCTTAGAAGACAAAAATATGTAACTACTAGTCCCTGAACATAATTTGGCCTGAACTAGGCTATAGTTTCTGTCATTAGAGTTTTTATGTCATTTTATGATGAGACAGAGCATCTGTGAACCAAATCTTAAGTCAAGATGAGATTACTGGTCTTTGCCCAATCTGTGGTTTAGCACAGGACCAAATCTGGCCCGTTGCCTGTTCTTGTGTAACCTGTGAGTGAATAATTCTTTTCACATTTTAAAATTGTTGAACAAATATTAAAATATTAATAATAATAATAATGATAATAATGATTTTCCATGGTAAATATCATCATGGTAGATGTATGAACATATTAAATAAAAATTTAGAGCATTTTAATGCATCTATTTACATTTTTTTTTTTTTTTTGCCTATTCACCTAAACTATTCTAGGTAGGAGTTATTAGTTTTGATCCTACATTATACTTCAAATGCTACAAAGATGCTTCTTTAGGAATGTCACATAATTTAAAATTTTCACTTTATTCAGTAAAGCCATGCCTTTGATTATTCCAGTTAGGTATTATGATTTCAGTCTGTGCATGTTTTTCTTAGGCGCCTGTTCTTACAGTGGTCAGAGGGTTGATGAAAAATCAAGGTTGAAAGAGGGAAAAAAATAACACCGTAAATATCCATCTCTCTATATATTTCAAATTAAAACCCCAACCACGTAGACACGCCAACACAAAGGATTGGCTGCATATTGCATTCATATAACCTGCTGCATTAACGATGGAATTACTGAGCGGGGCCAGAGGGAATGTGGTCAACCTCATAGCTCATAAGCCAAGGCCATCCTGTCTCCACTACTGCATAGTCCAGAGCTATCAATTCAGAAAGCCTTTGTCTATTTTTAAATAAAGGAAAACTTTGAGGCTTTGGTCATTGTTTCTGAAGGAAGAAATTCAGAAAGTTTAGAATATCAATTTCTGCCAGTAGAAACTAAGTTACCTTGCTGGTCTGCAAAGTGCACACATTTTTAAAGATTTTTCAATAGTTTTAGGGGGTACAGATAGTTTTTGGCCTGGGCTGTAAGTGTACCCTACACCCCCATCTATGCACATTGTACCTGACAGGTGACTTTTTGCCCCTCTGCTCTTTCCTCTTCTTCCTCAAAGTGCACATAATTTGGAATGTGTGCCATTGAGTTTTGCTATATTGAAGAAAACTATGTCATTTTGTGATCAGACAGAACATCCATGAACCAAATCTTAAATCAAGATGGGATTACTGGTCTACCTCCTCTTTGCCCAGTCTGTGGTTTAGAACAGGACCAAATCTGGCCCATCGCCTGTTCTTGTGCAGACTGCGAGTGAATAATTCTTTTCACATTTTAAAATTGTTGAACAAATATTAAACGAAAAATAATATTTGAAAATGTATGAAAACCGCATGAAATTTAAATTTGAGTGTCTTTTAATGCATTTTTATTGGAACCCAACCGTGCTCATTGGTTTATGGATTGTCTTTGGCTGCTGTAGCATGATAGGGGCAGAGCTGAGTAGAAGCAACAGTAACATTATGGCATGCAAAGTTGAAAATATTTATTGATGGGCCCTTTCAGACAAAGTGTATCAACACTCAGTTTACCAGATGCCCTTACCTGTAAGGGGAGATTTTTGTCTTTCCTTCCCCATTCCAGTGTGGAAAGGTTAGAATGTTGCCTTCAGTGCTGATAAGGGTCTCATGGCCACTTTGTGGAATTCTATCTCTTCAAGTCCTAGCCTTGACTTTCCCTCTCTACACCACTCTTTACTCCCAGGTCTTTGTAAGGTAAACAGTAAGCTGTTAGCTGAGGATATTGTAATCAACCAGTTGTCCTCTACAGGCCAAAAAGAGTCACCTCTAAGAGTATCAAGCCACCATATGGCATAGCATGCCAAGTCTTTGTAACATGCACACTGCTTTTCCTCCACTCTGTAGTTATGATATTAATTTAGGGATGATGAAGAGAAACTGGTCTCTCTTCGTCTGTTAATTCCTTAGGGGAAGTTCTGTTCGAAATGAATAGTCTTGAAATGTGTAATAAAGTTACCTATCAAGACCACTTTTACAGAGAGATTTAAATGTGATAATAAGAATAAAAGAAAATGAAGTGACATTGAGGGCATCTTCTTTTATAACAGCTCTTGGTCTTGACTGTTAAGCACACTGTAAAATGACTTTTATACATTTATGAATTGAAATGGTTCTGCTGAAATTTTAAGTGTTAACATTGTTCAAACTTCCATTACTAACACCTCTCACATTGTTACAAAATAGTTTCATATTTGACATTTTGATCACACTAACCTGGGACATTTTCTACTAAAGCTCCCATTTCATGCCGTAGGAATATTCTGCTTATTTTGATTTTAGCACCTTTTCTTAGAAAGCTAAGACATATGTTTGCACATCTTACCCCGATGCATCTAAACTGATGGTCACAGAATATACTTTGTGGAGACAGAGAAATCTTAAATGTTTTGTTTGTCTGATTGGCTCGGATGGAAAATAAAGACTCTCGCCAGACCCAACCTGGTTCCTTCCTTTTTAGATTTTCTTGTTTTCTTTTTCTTTAAACTACTACTATCAAGCTACAGTCTATAAACTGCACTTTATTTTTATAACAGCTTTATTGAGATATAATTTATGTATATATATATATTTATATAATTCACCCATTTAAAGTGTACAATTCAATGGCTTTTAGTATATTCACGAAGTTGTACATTCTCTCAATTTTATTACTCCAAGAAGAAAGCCTGTACCTGGAAATTGTTACCTCCCACTCCTCACCTCCCCTATTCCCCAGCTTCTAGTCACCACTGATCTATCCTCTATCTCTGGGGATTTGCCTGTTCCGGACATTTCATATAAATGGGAGCACATGATATGTGGTCCTTTGTGACTGGTTTCTTTACTTAGCATTGTGTTTTCAGGATACTGTGCTCTATTTTTCAATCCCTTGCTTGCTATTTCTTTCTTACAAATATAAAAATTTTTTAAAATTTTTGAATAAAAATGTACAAAAATATTAAACTTATTTAGGCAGGCTAGGTCCATGGGATTCATCTTTGTAGCCACCAGGTCAACGAGAAGTGCTGACATATCCTAGGCATTCTACAAGAGTTTGCTGAATACATAAATGTATGATTGGTTAAGCTAATGCTGGTTACTTGGCCCTCAGAATCTCCCTCAGTACAGCTGTAGGGATATTTAGAAGAAAGGCCGACTCATTAATAGGACATGTTCAGAGTTGTGCTTTAAAAGTCATGATGGGGACATCATCGATTCATCTGACATTAGAAACTGCTGCTGCTTGGTCTTCATCTTCTCCTGTCTGTGCATTTAAAGCAGGGACCTCTTTGTTCTTTGTGATGTTCTGGGCTCTCCTTGGTTACCAAGGTTGGTTGCATCAGCGTCTTCTTAAAATATTACCATTGCTGGGGTAGGAACTTTTGGTAGCTGGACAAATTGGGGTTTGTAAACCTTCTGCTTATTTCTTCCCAGAGTTTGGCAGGAGAGAATGAGGTGTTGCTTTGCTGTAAGCTAGTCCTTTATAAAGTTTAGGCCTCTTTTAATAAGGCTGACTTTGGTTGAAGATAACTTGAGCCACAACTTTCATCATGGTGGACACAGGGTACTTATTCTACCTTTTAAAAATAAGAACTCAGACAAAGAGGTATTAAAGAATGGTTTTCTTATTAATTTATGATGTCAATGAGAACATTTCAGATTTGGACCTACCTGAGTCTTCCTTTCCTTCACCCCACCTCATGCTTCCTCTGTAAGATGATTACTTCCCAGTTTGCCTGGAACAGCCTGTGGAAACCCATCCAGTACTCTCATTTGTACCAAATCCTGGCAGATCTTGGCTGTGAGACAGGAGGCAAATTTACTGGATAGAATTGGAGCATCGGCTTTCATTTTCATTTCAAGACCTGTCCCCCATTATCACAGGGGATGAAAAGTCTGCTTAAATTATAAGCTAGCTAATTGCTTCCTCAGTTGAAGACCTAAATGAGTTTTAAAGTGAAATGCATATCTCTAACAGCTAAGTAGCCAACACACAATAGGCAATTGAGATAGCAAAGACTAATTTAGAAAAGGTTGTTTGCGTCTCTTTTCTCCTTTTTCCTTCTTTCCTTCCCTTTCCCTCTCCCCCTCTTCTCTCCCTCCTTCCTTCCCTCCCCTCTTTTCCTCCTCCTTTTCTTCCCCCACCTTTTCCTTCTTGAGTTCCTTCTTTTCTCTTTTTTTTTTCTTTTCATTTAACCATTATAAATACCATGGGGTTGTGTCTGTGAGCATCTGCTGGTAATTAAATAAATTATTTATACATTTAACACAATCTTGAATTACTAGGTGATCATCTTAGGCACTCAAAAGTATAAGAGCCCTTGAAAGCAATATCCAAGCATAGATATTCCATAGCACGTCTTACAATCTAAATATTGCTTTTAGTGTAATCGAAGCAGCAAGAGTAGTCACAGCAGTTGATGGACTATTTTTCAAATTGATTTCAAAAATGTATTTAAGGGGATGATCTTCTAGTCTAGATTACCTATTGATTTTTAATATGAAAAGCTCATTATGTAAGCAGTAACTGCATATAAAAACCTAGCAAACCTTTGCATAAATCCTTTAATTGAATTTCCAGAGCCTGTGGTTCTACTTTTTTTTTAATTAAATCTATTTCTTTTTTTAAGTGTTACTGTGTAATTTGCATGCTGTGAAGAGGCCCTGTCCCAGATAAAGTGCCATTGATCCTTATTAAACCTCACCTCTGGGCTTGCTTAAAACTAACTGGAAAAATTAAAGTGTTCATGCCGCAATGCACTTATAGCTTGTGTGATAGGATTATGGAAAAAATAATAAAACTAATTTCCAGGAGAGAATTTATAATGTGAGATTTTTTTTTTTCAATTTGATAATTAATAGTGAAATCATATCATATATATAAATCATATTTTAGCCTCTAAACTGAAATGGCAATTAGGAAAGATAATATATACTTGATGTAAAACCATCATGTTATGTGCGGATAATCCTTTGGTATTTCCATTTTTTAATTGTAGAAGGAAAGAATTATGAATTCAAGTCAAACAACGTTAAATGCTGGGTTTCATTTGAAAAATCTGATTCTTTTACTATGCACTATATTAGTAGATTTTTAATATTAGTGTGAGGAAGTATAAAAGATATGGAAAAAGATATTCTGGTTTTATTTGTGCTAAAATGTATGTATTAGAATTACCAGGGGAAAGAAAAATATAAAAGCTGCAATAGGGTTTTCTATTTTTTAATACCCAACATTTGTTATTTTAAAAGCAATAAAATCCCCTAAAGAAATATTCATAATCAATAAGAACACAAAATATGGAATATATTAACTGAGTTATAAAAATGTTTGCAGTATAGCACAAAATGAAAAACACAGCAAGTTATGTACGGTTTAAAGTGTAATCAATTTTGAGGTTGTATACAAGGATATAAATGATAAACACAAGTAGTAGCATTTTTAGTAAAGGCTGTTACAAAATACTGTATTTATGGCCTATTCCATTCTTTTTATAGCTCATTAATGTAGAAAACAAACACAGTGTATCCGTCTTCTCAGACAGCTTGAAATTCCCTTAAATGATATTTTTAAATGTAAATACTGAACTCATTTGATCTAGTTCTTCTTTAAGCACGTGTTGGGTTGGATTCAGACTCTGGAAAGAAAAAATGATGAGAATAATGGACTGCCCTTTTCCCACAAAACAGGGCCAGATCCAGCACTTTTACAAATGGCTTGGCAGCATCCACCTTCTCTACAAGGCTCCATGCCCACCCCCAAGTCCCCTCCCCACCCCAAGGAGAACCTTCCAGCCTTTGAAAGCTGCATGAATTCTTCCGGGCCACAAGGGGGCTGTTGAGTGACTGGTTCACTGCACTGACTGGCGGGAGAGAGTTTTAATGCGGGTTCCAAAGGCTCTTAATTTCCTGTGGTACCTATGAATATGCATCCAGTGTGTGCTCAGCAATCTAGTAGTTCAAACTAGACAGCTGGTTCTGGTGGTGAGGTTTTTAATTTTTTAAATTTCTTTATTTTTTGTTTATTTTTTTCTTTTTCACCCCTTCCCTTGGACAAGCTCTTTCTGAGTAAGCTGAATCTGTAATGTAATTTCATTAACTTGTTTTCAGTATTTAATTTGGTTTTGATGTTTCCATCATGGTGCCTTTTCTCCTTTCATTTTGTCATTCTGTAGAAGTCACTAGCCTCTATCATGATCTACAAGGCATACTGGCCATGATTGTGGGAGTCATAAGCTTAGATATCCAGCCTTCCTAAAATATAAATAAGTAGGATTTAGCAGTGTTCTGTTTGTTTTCCTTGATGCAGGAGTATTTGGGATAGAAAAAACTTGGAAAGCAGTGATAAGAATTTTAATTGTTTTCTTTTTCTCCATTTGGATTAACACACACTGCAGCACTGCGTAGCTTTATCCATTCATCCATCCATTTATCCATCTATCCATCTATCTATCCATCCATTCATCCATTCATCCATCCCGTATTGAATGCCTACTATGTGGCAGGCACGACTTCAGACAGTAAGGGTATATATTGGATCATTCATTGCCTTCCAGGATCTCATTATGTAGTGGGGAAGATAAAGGCATAGCAAATAATTTTAATAGGTAGGAGCAAAGACCTAACTCATCCTGGGAGGAGGTTGGATTTAAAGAAGGTTTCCATTATAATGTTTAAAGCTTTTATACTTATATCTATAGTTTATTTAGACTGTATAATTTACAAAGTAAATTTATTAGAGGTAAATGCCATGATCCTGAATACTATGAAGATTATGGTTTAAGAACGAAGTCTTAATCTGGGCACAGTGGCTCACACCTGTATTCCCAGCATTTTGGGAAGCAGAGGTGAGAGGATTGCCTGAGCCCAGGGGTTTGAGACCAGCCTGGGAAACTTGGCAAGACCTCATCTCTACAACAAATCAAAAAAATTAGCCAGGCATGGTAGCATACACCTGTAGTTTCAGCTACTTGGAAGGCTGAGGCAGAAGGATCACCTGAGCCTAGCAGGTCAAGGCTGTGGTGGGCGTGAGCGTGCCACTGTACTCCAGCCTGGGCAACAGAGTGTGACTCAGACTCAAAAAAAGAAAAAAAAAGAATGAAGTCTTTTTGTGGGATGACAGTGCAAAAGAAAATACTTTACATTGTGAAAATTGAGAGAAGACACATCTCATTTCCTGGGATAGACTGGCATTGGTTTGATTGCCCCCAGGGAAGCCACTGTCATGGGGAGAGTTGATGTGCAGATCCATCTGCAGAATGTGGGCAGTTATCTGCAAGTTGGGGCCAGGGGCCAGGGTACCAAATAAAGTAGCAGTCTCTGGGCTTAGAGACTGGACAGTGGTCAGAGGCCAGATCCACAGAGTGCCCCAATCCAGGATTCAAAGACCCAAACTAGGAGTAAAAAGCAAGCTGAGTTTGGCACAGATTAGAGAACTTCAATAATGCTGACTTACTGGTGCTGCCTTGTTCACTGCCAACCCTGGGTCAGGGCAGCCAATGACAATGGCAATGAAACCTCTAAGAGGCAAGATAACTGGGAGGCTAAAGGTGAGGATTCTCTTGGCTTCACAGTCCAGAAACCCGGGCAGGCCTGATCTTATTTAAGCAGTCATACCTTCCTTGAGGCAACTAGATGGGTTACAGAACTTTGAGCTCAATCCTATGAATTATCAAAATAGTGAATCTTCTGGAGCTTCACTGTTCAATATGGTAGCTACTAGTTACATGTGGCTTTGAAAGTGTAAATTCATTAAAATATGAAGTTCAGTTGTTCAGATTCACTAGCCATATTTCTAATCCTCAGTAGTCACATGTGGTTAGTGGCTGCCATATTGGATAGTGCAGAGATAGGATATTTCTACCATCGCAGGATGCTGTATTAAATAGCTTGGCTTTAAAGCAGAAGTATCCAACATGTGAAGAATGATCTGCTGGGGTTCCAAAAGAAATTATTATAACTTCTATTTATCCATTAAACTCTTCCATATATTATTAAATATCTCAACACATGTATTGGGTGGCAGGTACTATTTTAAGTGCTTTGCATACATTTACATGTATCATTCTTTTAAATATCTTTAGAGGTCATACTACTATTATCCATAATTTACAGATGAGGAAACAGATGCTCTGAGTATGGAGGTGGCAGAACAGGGATTCTAGCTCAATAGTCCTGCCCCAGGGTTTTGACTCTTCAATGGCTACATATTGACTCTCTATTGACAAACACTATTATTTACGAATATTATATAGATACACTGACATGGGTTACCTCTCTGGTTCTCTGACAGGCATTCTGAAGTCAGGCTGGCTATTTCTTTGTGGGCTTTAGCTTTTGAAAATACATTGTAGTTTTGCATGTGTGTTCAATAGAATGGATAGAAACATCAGATTATTTGGCTTGAACTAAACCAACAATTTCCAAATGAACAAGAAACTTACAAACATTTGTGCAGAGACCAGTGTTTGGATTTAGTCCTTACAGTGCAAACAAAAGCAAGCAGTAAGGGCAGGATTGGTACTTCAGCTACCTTTTTTGAGACACGGTTTCATTCTGTCAGCCAGGCTGGAGTACATTGGTATGATCACAGCTCACCACAGCCTCCAACTTCTGGGCTCAAGCTATCCTTCTGCCTCAGCCTCCTGAGTAGTTAGAACTATAGTCAGACGTCACCATGTCTGGCTATTTTTTTCTTTTCTTTCTTTCTTTTTTGTAGAGACAGCTTCATTTTGGTACCCAGGCTGGTCTTGAACTCCTGGCCTCAAGCAGTCCTACTTTAGCCTTTCAAAGTGGTGTGAGCCACTGCACCTGGCAGCTACTTCTAATATGAGCCCTTTATCTGATACAAGCTGAATGCAACGACAGTTTGATTAGATCTTAGAAGTCGGTCAAAAAAACAAAAATCAAAATTAGCAGAGATGTGAAATTGCATGCTCTATTTTTAAAGATGAACATCACTTCAACCCTATGCCATGCCTGGAGGTAGTAGCTAATAAAATAATCCAAGTTTATAATTTGTAAACAAATAAATAGACATCTTTTGGGGCATATGCCCTTAACTTTTTTACCTGATGAAAGAGCACTTTCACCAACCCAGGAGAGTTCAAAGCAGTTCACAGCCTCTTGAATTTTAGAGTTTGTGGCCTCTGCCTGTCTTGGTTTACATGATCATTTGGGATCCCACTGTTTATCCTCTGTCTACTAGAATAGCATCTCTTCAATAGAGCTGAAAATTCTGAAATAAAAGTGTTTGTAAGAAAAACAAAGTCACTGATTAGAACAGAGTCACGGCATAGATACTGAACTTTTGATGGGCTCTTTGCTGGTTATGCCTTTGTTTATGTCTGGGAGGGCTATCTCTAGCCTCCACCCCTTAATTTAATGGCACTTACAATATTTCTCAAGTAAATCCTGGTATCAGCACATGAGTGCAGTTAACCTGGTTGATGGAATTCTGAATAAATACAAAGATGGAAGGTTTTCCCCAGCATTCTGGCTATATTTGCCAGAGCTTTTTCAAGAATGCCTTGTCTTTTGCTTGGGGCAGGGCAAATATGTGTGTGTGTGTGTGTGTGTGTGTGTGTGTGTGTGTGTGTGTGTGTGTACGCACATGTGTGTGAAAACTTTTTGTGAAAACTGTGCAGACATAACACATATCTATGGACCTTTTTCTATTCATCTTCATGGGGCTGGAGCTTTTAAAATAAAATATATAACTGTGCAGAAAGGGAACCCTTTCCTACCCAAAGATTTCTTAACTTTCTTTTATCCTTAGCTAATGCTAAACTACCCAACACCTGCATTTTTACTATATTTTGCTTTCATACGCTTTTCACGGGCTTTTTAAAAAAAACTGTTTCTAGAGAATAACTTAGAACATGCTTGTTATCATCATGCCTGTTCTGAGAATTAGGTGGATACTGTGCATCTGTCTGGATGGAATCATGAATGAGATGGCTTCATATCTTTTTACACCACAATTGCACAATCCCCATTAGTGAAGTGGAGGTTAAGGGCGGTTACTTGTTTTTGTCCCAATGTCAAATAGCTTCATAATTTTAAAAAAATAATTGACGTTTATTGAATGCTTGCTTAACCTTGTGCTAATCACTTTCCATGTGATTGCTATTTTTCTGACCACCCTGCAAAGTGGCTACTATTATTATCCTCATTTTCCAGGTGAAGAAACTGAGGCCCAGAGAGTTAAGTGAGTAGCCGGGAGTCACACAGCTGGTAAATGACAGAGCACTTCCTGGCACCAGACTTTCTTAGGACTTCCTGGCACCAGACTTTCTTATAGTATTATAATTGTTCAAGGTCCACTTATGAGTGAGAATATATGGTACTCTGTTCTTTGTTTCTGTGATAGATCACTGAATATGATAGACTCTAAATCCATCCAAGTTGCTGCGAAATCTATATGTTTGTCCTTCTTCATGGCTGCATAATATTCCATTGTCATATGAGAGTCAATGGTATGGCACATAATGTATGTTTTATTTTTCTTGGGAAGGTCTTTCTTACTCATCTATTTCTCTGTGTCTAGCAAGAGTGCTAGGTGCATAAAAGACACATGGTACAATCTGTTAAAAGAAAGACATGAAAAAGAATCAGTCATTCATAAGCTGTCTTGGAAGTGAGAATCTAGATTTTAGAGGCCTGAAGCTTCTGCCTGTTGGGGGCCCACTTAAAGAAAGGGAGTTAAACATGTGATGTGGGATCTTGGACGGGGCCGCTGAGTTGGGGCTATCTCTCAATGTCAGTGAGAGTGGTTGACTCCTTCTTTTTCTTCTATTTTTTTTTAATGCCCTCACATGTAAAAGATACTTTTACCTTTTTGATTTGGTGTTGACGGTCATTTGAAAAATACCCTGTCCCTACTCTCTGAAATGTACTTACCCTCTAAAAAGTTTCATGTCGCCTTCCTTAGAAGGAACTGGATTCCAGTGAGATGTACCTCTCCTTTCAGGAAAGTTCTCCATCTCCAGAAGCATTGTCTGACATGGAAGACTTTTTAAATGCTTCCCTTTCTGCTAGCATTTTTATTTTTTTTGGTAGTTTCTTAATGGTCTTTAGCGAAGGAAGTAAGTGACACTGATCAGTGAAGGCGGGCAGTAAGATTTATAATGTATTTGTGCTAGCTGATTGCCAACAGAACCGGCCTTTCCCAGCGGTGCTGTACGCAGACTCGAAAAATCAATAGGGATTAACTTTTGACCCTCTTCACATACTTATACTGTGGGCTGCATCGCTTACCAATATTTCATCTGTTTCACTTAGCTGCTGTTACTTACTCAATAATGTGTGGCCGATCTCACAAGATACTAATTAATTTTTTAAAATGCAGCATCACTTGAAACTGCGATAAAACATCACATTTTTGGAAATCAAGACCCTTTGGTTTATTTATTAAACTCACATTAATTAGCCCTAATTTTAAAAAAATAAGAATGGATGGCGCTGGAAGGCAAGGGTCTATTTTGCTCACAAAAAGCCACTTGTGGTCAAAGTGGGGGGCATCTCTTGCCATATCGGAACAGGTGTCCTCTGGTGTGTCTGTTAGAAGACGGGCCCCTTTCAGATAAATTGTTAATCTTGCATTTTAGACATACATTTTTTTTCTCTGTTAGATGGTCACTTATAGATAAATAGATAAGTATGCGATCTTGCATATTTATGAAAAATGAACCCAATGTATCAATTTTTAAAGAATCAAAATTTACTTTAGTACATGGTCTTTTTGTGAATGTTTATACAGACATATGAGTGTGTACAAGCTGCTCTTAATTATTATTATAGCATAGGATGGAAAGGGAGCAAAATTTACAGTAATACACTTTTGCACCTGTCTCCTTAAGCTTTGGCATACATTAAAATACTATACATTTGTCTTAAAAATTGAAATGGTTGTAGATTTTCTTCATCTAAGGCCCTTTTGTTCACTGATTTTTTTTTTTCTTTTTTGCAAGTATACCTATTCCCCAGAGTTTACTTACAGTTTGCTATTGATCCAGCAGCTGGTATTCGAATTGGTCGATGTGGTCTGTAACTTGTTTAAGATACCCTACCTGAGCTATTAGTTTAAATAATGTATTCATAAATTGATTAATCATTACAGTAAGACTTATTAGCTGTATTTATATCTGCGTGTTATCCACAATTGACTTGTAGTCTAATAATCACGCATATTTAAGCAGAAGTTGGGTTTTACATTTAATAATTATCAAGGTGGAAAACAATAGTGTTTGTATGTAGAAGTTGAGTTGATGCAGGCCTTTAAAGGTTGAGCTTGCTAAGCTGGTCACTAGGTAAAATAGATACCCCCCCCCACCCCCAAATGAAATATAGGAAGTGGACCAAAAGCTGTCAGCTGTAAAGAAGTGATTGAGTTTGCGGAAACTGCCCTGAAATCGGGGATCTGGAAGATGGATGGTGCAGAGGGAAGAGGCTGGGAAGGGATCTGGCCTTTGTCTCCATTGCTCCGTAGCATATCATGGCCAGGTTGATAGGGGGATCTTTCCATTGGTCTTCCAGGGTGTTCCAGTACGACACAGCTCCTGTACCTAGTAAGCTCATGCTCTGTTCTGCCCTCCAGTGAGCTGACAAACAGATGAGGCTTTTTTTGGAACCAAGCATGCCCCATACAACACCCTGGCATGAATGTTGGAAGACTCTCCAGCAGGGGCTCCCAACCAGAAAGGAAACGATTCAGCTGATTACTGGGCCTAGGGTTATATGCACTTTAAAAAAATCAATAAGCTTTTTTTTAGGGCAATTTCAGGCTCACAGCAAAACTGAATGAAAAGTATAGAGAGTTCCCATATACCCCTGCTCCAACATATGCACAACCTCCCCCAGCTACGCACATTTTTAATCAAACTACCTGTTAGTTAAAAACAATCCTTTGGGTGGTAAATTATGTTTAATGATGGCATTGGGCCTGCCCAGCTAGGCCCTTCCTGACTCCCTGAGGAGCCCTGTTTCGAGCTTCTTTCTGGGGTGAGGATCTGTCAGACTCTCTCTACCTCACCCTCCCTTGGAGCCAACGCCCCCTTCCTCCCGTTTGGCTGGAAAGTCATTTTGCCTTGCCGCATGATTTTTCTCCTTCACAAACCCCCCTCTCAAATACTCTTCAACAACCTGCTAAATTAATATATACTGTGTTCTTTCAGTGACGGGGAGGGGAGCCTGTCTCGCAGCGTGCGTTTGTTCAGCTCTGTGTTGAAAGAGCGCTGCCCGCCGCGTGAAGGACATCTGCTCACAAGTGAGCAATTGTGCTTCTGATTCGGGGCAGCACCTTCGCCTGGATGCCGGCTCCAGATGAAAGAACAGATTGCCGCGGAGCCGCTTTTCCAAGGACCCCTCTCCGCAGCATGGGGCTTCATGCATTATTGAGAGCAAACCTACTTTCCACCACCACTCCTCCCTGCACTTATTTTGCCAACCTTATTCAGAATGTCAGCATGGATCACTTTCCAACAAAGGCATCGAGGGCCAGCCAGGAAGCTTCAGCAGATACATTATTTATAGTGTTTAATTATGATTGTACAGATTTATTAAACCTCTTGGTTACCTGGGAGCCCACGGAGCTGCTGAAAAGAGTTGGCTGAACTTTGAAAAGTAGACATTTTGTTCAAAAGCAAAAACTCTTTGTGAATGCTGTTACCATATACTTAATATCTGTATTGGGGGGTGGGGTGAGTGTGTGTGGGGTTGCTGGTATATGTTTAACAACCGGCTGTCTTGGTAGAAGGTGGGGAAACCAGCCCTGTTTTGTAGCATTTGCTGATTATCGTGGTGTAAATACTCATACTTTGGCCATGAAATTAGTTGCCAACATGAGGTCAGTGAACTTGGAGTTGGTAAGAGATGGTACAGTCCCACACCATTATTTTATATAGTATTTCTACTATATAGACACAAGTATGAGCATAGATCATTGTCCAGTATACTAAGATTCTTAAGAAGTGCTGAGTTTAAAGTACAGTTTTACTTTTGCTTTTTATAGACCTTGTTTAATCAAAAGTTTATATAATGTAATATTTAATAATGGGTGTGACCATCAGCCAGCTCATGCAGTTCCTGATAATTTAGCATTTGGCTCTCTTTAGCCAGTCGGACCCAGCTGCAGCACACCACTGGGTGTGTTTAACTGACTGCCTGTTTTAAATTGCTCCTTGGACTCAGGTGAAGTTCATGATCTGTTCCTAAATCGGGCTCATTCCTAACAGGGTATCCCTGCACAGCTTTCCACTGGGGTGTGACGAGCCCATTGGCATGCTGCTAAGCGTCCTCGACAGCAAGCAGACACATGTACCCTGCTTGGTACATCCCAGACGATTCTGTTGTATTGATATTAAGGACAACAGTATTTTGCCAGAAGCTATAACGAGATGATTCTGTAACAACTGCATGGTGACACCAGACTATGTTTTGCAATTTTCTTTAATATTTATGCTGGATAAATAATTTATCTCTTTTTTTCAGGTTTTTTTTTTTCTTTCTTTCTTTTTTTTCATCTCGAACATGTTGATATAGACAGGTGCTAGGTTTCCCTGCGTGACTAAAGCAGGGATTTGGTTATTTTACTCCCTGAAAAAGTAGATGCGTCAGCACAGTTGAACCTCTGAGAACTGCTTCTCCAACTCCATTTCCCATCTACTAATGTGAACTAATGACATCTATTAAGGATCAGCTCACAAGTTTGAAGGGAGTCGCTTACTGATGATCCATCTTTGCAGGTGTTAGACCATCCTATGCTGAGATTTTGAAAGCTCAAAGGCCTGGCTCACCTGGTATCCCTTTGGGACTTAATGCAGATGCTCCTTCTAGTTGAGGGCATCCAACCTTAGCACTGTTGACATTAGGAAAGGGATCATTTGTGCTGGGGATCTGTCCTGGGCCTTGTAGGATGCCTACAAGCCTCCCTGGCCTCTCTCCGTTAGATACCCTCTCCCCCGGGGGGGAGGGCATCATCAAAAATGTCTTTAGACATTGGCATATGTCCTCTGGGGTCATATGTCCTCTGGGGGGTTGAGTGTTCTAGAGCCACAGTTTTGTTTGGTTTGGAGTCAGAGTCTCACTCTATCACCCAGGCTGGAGAGCAGTGGCATGCTCATGGCCACCGCAGCATCGACCTTCTGGGCTCAGGTGATCCTTCCGCCTCAGTCTTCCAAGTAGCGGGAACTACAGGTGTATACAGCCATGCATGGCTAATTTTTTAAATTTTTTATTGTAGCGGTCTCACCAAGTTGCCCAGGCTGGTTTCGAACCCCTGGGCTCAGGCAGTCCTCTCACCTGCACCTACCAAAGTGCTGGGATTACAAACATGAGCCACCGCATCCAGTTAGATCCACATTTCTTAACCACTTAAAGCATCTAAGAAAGGAACAATAGATTGCTTCATCACACTTGGCTCTCCTCTCCTCCGGTTTCTGGGAACCACCAAAACCTCCCAACACTAGAATGGGGAATAAGCAACCCCATGTCACCAAACCAAATTCTTCCCAGGGAACCTGGACCAGAGGAGAAAAGCAGTATTTATACTCAGTGATCACTATTCCACATGCCCCAAGCTCCTAAAGAGGTGCAGAGATCGTCAGAGCCAGGGTCTCTCGAGTGGATGGAAGCGGGACCTTTTCTCTGTCAGGCTGTTGTTTGCAATGATTACAGCCTAGTTTCTGAGCTAAGGAGCAGGAGAGATCTCACTGGGAACTGGGGAGTGTACATTTTGGAGGACTTGAAAGGTTCCTGCTATCCTTGACTGGGGATGCATCGAGGGAATATGGGAGATAGGTCTTTTTTCAGGGGAATCTCTTTCTTCCAATGCCCTTCAGGTTGGCATTGTCCTTGTGGGGAGTTCAAATGTGAATTTCAGGATTACTCTGCAAATGCTGCAAGTTCTCTCCTAGCAACAGGACGGATTTTGTGCAGTTCAACTGTAGGTGGCAGAGTTCGGATTCTAATTTAGGTAAAGGACACCTCCTGGAATTGCATCATGTATAACCTGCACAGTGGTATACCCGAGCCCTCTTTTGGGCCCAGGAGGGCTGGCAAAGAGCTTTTCCTGAGTTGACTTCTGCAAGCCTTTTCAGCTGGGTCTGCCACTGTGACATCTGAGCATGATCAGACTGATTTCTTGTGTTCCCTACCTTGCACCTGGGTCTTTGGGTGTCTTATCTGAGAGCCCATGGAGCTGCCATGGTGAGTGATGTCAGTGCTCTGTGGTCATCAGCTGTCACCTGAGACAGTGAATCTAGTGGAAGGAGGCAGGTTCTGAGTCAGACAAACCTCGAATGTTCTTTGTGGATCATTTAGGAACAGTGTGACCCTGGGGCAGTTGACTTTACCTTTCTGAACCTTAGTTTTCTGACCTGTTAAATGGGAATAATGAAATCTCCATGGCAGAGCAGTGGGATGAATAAATCAAACACCAAGCACAAAGCCTTTTTCTCAGCTCTGTTGTCGGGTAGGCTTTCTCTGAGTCACATCTGTTGTCCCTGTTCTCCTGGTCTTATTGTCATTTGGGACATTCTCATACATAATGGCACTAGTCTGCCTTGTCACCGCCTGCCTGTAGGACACAATACTGCCCAGACTCTTCAGAGTGTCTAAATCCTACAGCGAACAGGCCCCTTCAGAAACCATTCAGGAGATCAATAGTTATCTGCTTACCTTTCTGGCTGAGATGAGATTTTATGCTTGTTACTCGCAGATCAATAGGGAAAGCAGATTCTGTTAAGTTCTCTGTAGGAGTCATTAATCTCCCCCAGCCTCAGTTTCCCTATCTGCGAAGTGAGTCTAACCAGGATGATAATGAAAAGCTAGGTCAAGTGAGGTTGGCAGCCAGACTCCCTCTCCCGACGGCAACATGAGAACACATGTTCTCGCCATGCCTCCAGGTCAGCTGAGGTCATTCAACTTGGAGTAATGAACTGCCACATTCAGGATTTTTTTCTCTCTCTTTACTTTGTCAAATACCCAAGTGGAAGCTCTCACTTTGTAAACCTGCTAACATGTATTTCACTATCTACAAAATGCGTTTTGAGAGAAACAATAGGGACATTTGTGATCTTGTTGTTTTTTTTTTTCCTACTAACCACTTTCCCAGTAAGACTTAAATTTTCCTTCTTCTCTTAGAAGGTTTCAAATATGTGAGTGGTAGGTAACATGTGTTTTACGTGTTTGTGCATTTAAACTGAATGTGGCCTTATATTTCCAGAAAGTTCTGTTTCTTTGTGATCTCAGGGTCTCACTCTTCCAGGGCAAAAATATAGGATGAAAGTGACCACGGACAGAGTGCCTGAACTAGGACTTGGAATGATGGGAAGGTGCTGTTCTGGGGTCACTGGAATTGTCCAAGAGGGGATTGGAAATCCTCATAACATGTCTGACATCTGGGACCACAGACCTGGTTGGAACACTTGTCACTAAAGCTGCTGCTAACCAAAGGGTGCATCACTGGTGTGGGTAACAGTTGTGGGAGGAGGAGGGGGCTGACAGATAGTCGGATGATTTTAATGTTTATATTCCACTGGGGTAAGCTCTAACAAAGACCCATCATTTCCCAGATAACCAATTCTTTTAAAAGAACATCTGTTGAAACTGGCAATTTACATTCTTCTTAAAATACGGAGCGACATAATTAACCCTCTGGGGAGACTAATATTAGTTTATTAGAGACAATTTCTAGTTCTGTTTATTTTTACACTAAACGATTTGTTCAGATTGGAAAAAAATTTTTTGGTCGTGGTGCGGGTTGGCTTTTATTTTGGGTCGGCTTTTCCTTATCAAGGACACACAAGGTAAATAGGCAGGTGATAATACGCCGTCCCATGATCATCAGCCATGAACCTATGGAAGCATGTGGAAAGTGCCCGATAGTGTTTGGCATTTGAATAGCTCAACACTGTACCAACTTGCAGATATAATCAGTCTATCTTAATGGAACCTCATCTGTTATTAATGTATGTGTGCCTGTATTTATGGAGTTACTTCGGACTTCAGTCATTGCTTTTGGCTTCTTTGGTGCTCATAATTGGTGGAATTCTCCTGTGCCTGCTGCTGTCATTCCTGTAAATGCATTTACACTCTCCACAAGAAGGTTGCCAACACTCAGTTGTTTTCAGTGCTGGGCTAATTTCTGACATCTGGCTTATTGTGGGACAGAGGAGAAGGAAGACAGGGCATTTCTCTATGCATGGTGCAGAGACCAAATGAAACAAATGACTCTGTAGTTGTTCAAATGTCTCTCCTTGAATCAGAAAACACCCACTTGGATGTTTGACCATGTGGCCCTCGGATCTCGGTCCTACAGCAAACTCAGTTGACTCCGGGCTTCTACAGGATGACTCAACCATGAGGTGTCCCTTACCAAGGAACCTCCTGCTTCTCTTCCCTATGCTAAGCTGTCAGCTTATGAAATGGCTCAGAGAACTGCCCCCTATTACCATATGCTCTACTGCAAAACAGGACTCATTTGCTCGCGCTCATAAAAACAAAACTAGCAATGAGCTCATATGAAGCAGGCGTCATGGGCAACTCGGCTTGACTCAGCTCACTGGCCCTAGGTGACCGGCCCAGCCTCCCCTCCTTTCTCTTCTCCCCATTGGCCAACTGGATGATTCAGCCAAATTGAACTGAGCTCACCAGGCTGTGTCATCTGTACCAGCTGTGCCCTCTCCCCAGGGCTGCCCCTCCTGCTCTGGCTCACTTGTCTGTTGGCAAACTATTCTCCATCCTTCAAAATCTAGCCCTTGGCATCGTACCTTCCACGAAGCCTTTCCAGACCTTTACTCACCTAGACAATTAATCACCTCCTCCCTTGTTCTGACCAGACACCATGGGTGCATCTGTGTCATGATTGTCCAGTTACACAGTCATCTTTCCCGTTGATTGACATGTCCTTGGGGGAAGGACCGCATTTTATTTCATTTCTAACCCTGGCCTGACACTTAGTAGGTGCTCAGTGGACAGTTGCTGAATTTAATTCTCTCCCCTCCCTCACGTTGATGTGTATTTGAGTTCTAACTGTGCTTGCTGTCTTGTTCTTAGTGAAATATAAGAGGGCACATTGTGGACCTGGAGGAGTTATTAAAAATCCAATCAAACTGGGAATCGCCGACTCACACCTGGAGTTCTTTATTTGCACGTTGGAGGATGAGAGCTAGATTTGAAGCCCCAAGAGAAAATTTGATCATATAAAGTTATTTTGAATAGCAGTCCTTTCCAGAGGGGTGGGGTGGCGGGGGAGCGATGGTGGGCAGATGGCTCTGGAGACCCAAGGGTTACCCTCATTCAGTGTTGTCCCTTTCTGCCATGCTTCTCTCTTTCTCTCTAAGTTCCCGTCATCCCCATTCTGCAGCTCAGGTGCTGCTGATGGACATCTTCACCTGGCTTTGTCCCCACCCCTGAAATGTCTCAAGCATGGCAGGTCACACATCGCATTCTCAATATACAAAGGGAGTGAGGGTGCGGGATAAGCTTCAAGGTTATTCTCTAGGGTCTTGAAACTTGGCATTCTCACATTCTTGGCCGACTGGTTTCACATTACAATTAAATGAATACCCAGGAGAGAAGTGGCACTACTGCCTACGTGGTATTTCCACCCAGAAGGTGGCAGATGTTTCAGCAGGTGACAACGTGGGCATAGTCGAGGTTGGAGTGTGTGTGTGTATATGTGTGTGTGTGAGTGTCTTAGGTCTTCTGAGTGACTATCATTATATCCAAATGGTGCTACCAGATTGCAGCACTCACCTGCACTGGTGTTCATAATCCTACTGGTGCCAAGTGAGGCCAAGTGATAAAGGCAGAACAGAGGACAGAGCAGTCACACAAGCATGCCAAACTTGAAAGAAAGAAAGTGGCCCAGAGCAGTCAATACCATATTCAGCTGTACTGGGCAGACTGGTTCTTTTCATGAACCATTTTCCAACACCTCCCAGAATAAGCTTAACCTTAAATAGCAATAAAGAACTTGACATTAAGATAGCCAAAGAAAATAAAATCATTATATTAATGACACATCTGCACTTTCATGCTTAATGCAGCACTATTCACAACAGCAAAGGTATGGAATTAGCTTAGGCGTCCATTAGCAAATGAATGGATTAAAAAAATGTGGGCCGGTCTCGGTGGCTGAGCCTGTAATCCCAGCACTTTGCAAGGCTGAGGCGAGTAGATTGTCTGACCCCACGGGTTCGAGACCAGCCCGGGCAACTTGGTGAGACTTCATCTCTACAATACATCAAAAAGTTAGCCAGGTGCGGTAGTGCACACCTGTAGTTCCAGCAACTTGGAAGGCTGAGGCAGAAGGATTGCCAGAGCCCAGCAGGTCGAGTCTGCAGTGGCCGGGAGCGTAGACCTGCTGAGCTCCAGCGATCCTTCCACTTCAGACTTTCAAGTAGCCAGAACTACAGGGGTGCGCTACCACGACCGGCTAATTTTCAATTTATTGTAGAGACAAGGTCTTGCCAAGTTGCCTGGGCTGGTCTCAAACCCGCGGGCTCATGTAATCTACTTGCCTTGGCCTCCCAAAGTGCCGGGATTACAGGCTGAGCCACCAAACCTGACATGGCTATTTCCTTTTTCTAAAGACTGAACACTTATCATGAGACCAGAGTATAAACCTCTCAGTGAATGTTGTCCATCATTCATTTCACTGGACTAATTAATAGTTCTCAAACATATATCAGAATCACCTGCGGGGCTTGTTAAAACATTCCTGGGCCCCTTCTCCTGAAATTCTAATTCTAAGTCTGGAGTGGGACCTAACAATCTGCATTTCCAACATTTCCCAGTGATGCTGATGCTGGTAACGATCACACTTGAAGAACCACTGGGCTAGACAATTCCCACACTAAGCCAAAGGCTAGAATACAAAGCTCCTTACTTCAAAGTTGCCATCCTTTAGGAGCTCTTAAATTGGAGAGGGAAAACAGGAGACAATTTAAAGATCCTGTCATTAGGTCCACACCAGAGGTATGCAACAAATCAGCTAGAGGCAAGAAAGGGCTCTGCAGAGAAGGCTAACACTTCAGCCAAATCTTGTGGGGTTAATGAACCATGAGGAGTCAGTCATTCCAGAAATAAGAAAAGCATGTACAGAGACCTAGAGGCAAAGAAGTGTCCTTCTAGAAAGGACAAATAATGTGTATGCAGGAAATTGAGGGTGTAAGGGGGAAAGGAAACAGAAGGTGAAAACAAACAGGAGGCCAGATCATGAAGGGCATCTATGCCAGGCTGAGAAGGTTGCCAGACTTCATCCTAAAGATGCTGGGAATCTACTGGCAGAGTGAGGTTATTTCAGAAACACTGCCATGGAAGAATGGCCGACAAGAGTAAGTTTAGGAGAAAAGAGACTACATAATAGACTATGATTGGAGTCCGAGCAAGAAATGAGGTCTGAACTAAGGTACTGGGGTGGGGCAGCTATATTCAAAGGCTGATTAGTTTTGGGGTGGCAGAGAGAAGGCACAGAAGTCAGAGAAGGCTGCCTCGCCACAGCTTCAGTAATGCCACCTCTCCTACCATCTGCCTCGGAGGTGGCTGGTCCCAGGTCTTTGCAGGCTGCTCTTCTATGCCTGCCCAACATTTGTGATCACCAGGGCTCCTTCCTCAGTTTTCTACTGTCTCACTCTGTATGTAATTCCCAGAGAATCTGCAAATCGATGACTTCAATGCCGCCTTTAATCTGGTGACCCACAGGTTTCCTTCAAGCCCTGGCTTTTCCCGAACTGCTTACTGGTCATTATTACTTGGATGTCACATAAATACCTCATATTTCAATATGCACAAAAGCAACGTTACCATGCCACTTACCCCAAAATATTCACTTACATAACCATTAATAAAGATTCCAACCTCAAAGCCTTTCCGTTCACCATTCCCTCTAACACTCTTTCAGAACTCTGCGTGTTGCTTAACCCTGTGATTTCAAAATGTCTCACTTCTGGTAACAAATTAGAAGTGGTCACATGGAGAATAAATAACAGCTCATAAAAACAACATTTGGGGGTTATAAGAAATACTAATAAAATCCCCTCTTCTTATAGATGAGGAAACTGAGGCCAAGGCTGCAGTCACAAAGATTGGTGAATAATCCAAGCCTCCCAAGAGAATCCAAGCCAACCTCCTTTAGAGTGCAAGTCCCCTTTAGCTCTTGAGGTAAACGGAATACGGAAAAACAGAAGAATAACTTACTCCCAAGAACACTGCAACTACCTAACACAGTGCTTGGCACAGAGGTTTTCAAAATGTTTGAAGAGGCACTTTGCTTACTGAAACAAAATCTTTCTGGGAGCAAAATTTCTATCAACGATTCTCCTTCTATCATTTATCAACTTTAATCACATCCGGAAGTTAGCCAAAAATTAAACATTCATGTTTTGTTATACATATTTTAAGCCCATTTCTTCTTTTCATAAGTCTTAAGCCTCAATTGTAAGGACTACTGTCTGCAGCTTTCAGTTTCTTTACACCTAAAATGCACCCTGACATTTGTTTTGAAGGCAAATGTGGACATTTGAAAACTGGTCTATTCCATAAAGGGTCTAAAAAGCCAATGAAGACAAAGATTCAGCAAATAAATTCCATGTTTTACCTACTATTTCCAGGACTCTTTCTGAGGTATTTATAAAGATGCAGTCTTGTTCTAGACACATCCTCCAATCATTTTGTTAAACTGTTTTTCTCTTTATGTCTTTTTTTTTTTAAGTGAGAAAGCAGGATTTATTGAGAGGACAGAGAAGCTCCCACAGTGGGAGGGGATCTGAAGGGGCTGCCCCTCTCTTTACGTCTTTGGGCACAAAGCTTGCTAACCCATGACCTCCTCCCAGTTCTCTCCTCATTCAGTAAACATGCCACTCACAAGTGAGCATTCACTAAGCACACACCACCCTCCAATCCACTTCCTTCCTGGAGCGGAGGGATATTCCTGAAACAATCTCATTATGCTACTCGTCCTCTCAAAACCCTTCGGGAGAGTGTAGTTAATGATACGCATGCTGAAGTATTTAGAGGGAAGTGTACTGATATCTGCAACTTACTCTGAAATGCATTTTAAAAAGTGGGTCACAGAGTAGGACACGTGATAAAGCAAATGTAGTTAAATATTAATGGCTGAATCTAGGTTGACATATATGAGTATTAACTGTGAAATTCCTTCAATTTTTCTGTACATTTGGAATTTCTATAAGATATGAGAAAAAAATCCTTCAGCATCTTCCTCCTGGTCTTGGAAGTATAGAGCAAAAAGTAAAGGTCAACATTTCTTACAAAAGCCCCCTTACTTTTCCTGCCCATCTCTCACCACGTCCCACCCCCACATGCTAGGCTCTAGACACACAATTTCTTCCAGCAACTTCTTCCAGTGCAGAGCAGAGGCCTCATTCTCTGCCATGCTAAATCTTCACATATGCGGTCATTCATTTCTCTCTGGAATATTCTTCCCTTTCCCTCACCTGGCAGAACCCTACCTGATCCTTCAGGGTCTCTAAGAAGCTTTCTTTGACTCCACAAGTTTGGCCAAGCACCCCCCTTTCACTCCCAACACCTCTCTGGACACCGAGGACACTAAATCTTAAGTGTGTTTCCTCCAGCAGCCTGTAAGCGTGTCAAGTCTGTCCTCTTCACTCAAAAAATATTCTTTGGGCAGAAGTATCTGTTCATTCAGCAACACTTCGCTTAACAGTAGGCAGGATATAAAGTTCTTGCTTCTAAGGAGATTATAAATGAGACATTGTCCTCTTCTCTAAGAGCCACTGTTTCTGCTTGCTCACCAAAAAAAGAAACCGTGTCGTATGTATAGAAGATCCTTTACTAGCCTTCAAGTCTCTTAATCACAACCACAATCTCTAATTTCATAATACACCTCCCTCATCTGCAACTGCCCATCCTGGGGCTTTACAACAATTTAGTAAAATCATCCATTATTCATGTCTATGAAACTCAAGTGGCCAAATCTCATCATTAACAGATCAATTAGGAGTAAGCTCCTAAGACATTCCTCCTTCACTAAACTCAGGACAACCTTTTCCAAGCACTGAACTGAGCTGTCGTTCCTTAGCTGCCTTGCAATCACCGTGTTGGATTGTGTTGGAAGATATTAAAAAGTCCATCACGAATCCTCTCCTCGGCCGGGCTTGGTGGCTCAGTCTGTAATCCCGTGCTTTGGGAGGCCGAGGTGAGTGAATCGCCTGAGCACGCGGGTTAGAGACTCACCTGGGCAACTTGGCGAGACCTCATCTCTACAATAAATCAAAAAAAAAAAAAAAAAAAAATTAGCCAGGTGTGGTAGCACACGCCTGTAGTTCCAGCTACTTGGAAGGCTGAGGCAGAAGGATCACCGGAGCCCAGCAGGTCGAAGCTGCAGTGGCCGGGAGCGGCCACTGCACTCTAGTCTGGGCAGTCGACTGAGTGAGACTCCAACTCCAAAAAAAATAAAAAAAAAAAAAGGAATCCTCTCCTCTTTATACTACCATGCAATCAGAAGGACAAAAAATGTTAAAAATCAGAATGTCCATCTTTTGGCATTGCTAAAACATTTAAAAATAATCTTTAATGGCGAACCATTCAAGAAACAAAAACCACTAAATTATAAGTTATTTTTAGAAAACAAAACACAGAGCCTAATACAGTAAAATAAAAGAAGACTTACATATGACTTTAATCTGTACAATTAATATGCCTTTAAAGTGGCAAGTACAGCAATGGGGCCTGTGTGGCTTCAAACAATGCTGAGAGAACCCATCTACCCATCTTCAGTTCTTTGGCCTTCAACTGGCCATGAAACAGACATACCAGCTTTACGTCTGCCAGCCAAATAGTTAATGATCTGTAAACGTACACTTACACAAGTTGAGAGTTCCTGTTTAAACAGACTGGGTGAAAGCCCTTCCGTAAAGAACCTTTTAAGTGATGATGATAAAATTATTCTCTAAATATTTTATCTAAATTGGCATCTTGACATACAGAGGGTGTATTTCAAAGGTGTTTTTAAAACAAACTATTTCACTATAGCAATACTTTTCATGTCTATATGCAAGTGCTAGAAAACTTTTTCTGTAAAGGACCAGACAGTAAATACTGTAAGCTTTTCAGGTCACACAGGTCTCTGTCACATACTCATTTTTGTTTAGGTGTGTATTACAAATTTTGTCTAAATCCTGTCCAAATACTGTCTGTGTAAGGCAAGTATAAGATCCAAGTACTTAACAGAACTTCAGTTTACTGTAAAGCAACAGCCATCAATTCTCCCTTCTCAGCTCAAATTTGAAGACCAAATTGATTACGAAGAAAAATCTCCTCAAACTCCACAAAGTCACTGAAATAGTATAGGGATAAAGGTATATTCATCAACTGTTTTATCTCCCTGACAGATTGCTAATTCAACAAAAGGATGCAATGTGCATCAACTTGATAATGTAATTAACAGATTAAAAATATGAGATTTAGAAGATGCAATTAACTGCAAGATTGTCATCATTAGCTGTGAAAACCCAGACAAGTCAAGTAATTCCATTTGCTGTCAACTTCTAGATGGAGAGGAGTAAGGTCAGAATATCTCCATGGTGATGGATTTAAAATTCTATAACAAAATCCACTATTCTTTCTTTTCTTTCTTTCTTTTTTTTTTTTTTTTTTAAGAGACAGAGCCTTGCTATGTTGCTCAGACTGGCCTGGAACTCCCGGGTTCAAGTGTTCCTCCAGAGTAGCTGGGACTGCAGGTATGCGCCACCTTCATCCATTCATTCATTCATCAGTGATGCACCAGAAATGAAACTTTATATATCAGCAATGTTTTAAAAGAAAACATAAAAACATGAGTCACGTGAGCACACAAGCAGTCAAAGCAAAACACTTAAGTACACAGACTATACTAATGATACAGCTTTCTGGAACACTTCCTAAGTATGCCACTGTTGGACCTGATCCTCAGTATCGTGATAATCAGGAAGGAGGATTCTAACCTGCCACATCTCTTATCCAAAGTGAGATATCAACATTGCAAAGTTGACATTTTTTATTTGGTCTTGTATGATAAAAAATAAATCATCCAGTTTTTTGTTTCGTTTTGTTTTTTGAGTCAGTCTCTCACTCTGTCGCCCAGGCTGGAATGCAGTGGCATGCTCATGATCACCCCAGCGTCGACCTGCTAGGCTGCGGCGATCCTTCCACCTCAGCCTTCCAAGTAGCTGGAACTACAGGCATGCGTCACCATACCCAGCTAATTTTTTCATTTATTGAAGAGACGAGGTCTCACCATGTTGCCCAGGTTGGTCTGGAAGCCATGGGCTCAGGCAATCCTCTCGCCTCCACCTCCCAAAATGCTAGGATTAAAGGTGTGAGCCACCATGCCCGGCAAATCATTCAGTTTTATCTGAATGCTCTGGTGACTAGCCATAAGAGGTCTTCACGGAACTACTTTGGGCTCAGATCTTCTGCAGTCTTCCACAGGTTATCTGGAGGACTCAGGCAGGGTGGGGGCTTCTGGTCTGCCGTGTGGGCATCTCTTCGCTTGCATCAGTAAGAGCAGAAAGAGGCTGTCAACCAGCTTCAGGACTTGGCGATTCTAAGCAAACATTTATGCATGCCTCGTGAAGACTTCATCCCTCCAACATGCCAAGGAGTATGTGTGTTATAGAAGGACAAACCCAATTTGGAATCCTACCTCAGCTGTGCAATCTGGAGCTCTCTTCTGTAAAACAGTGAACATGCTACATTAACATAGCACCTAGCAGAACTTCTAGCACAAGTAACAGACACAATACATGATACTGCCTATCCCTGTGGATGGTCAGAGCCCTGCCTTCGGATTTCATAATTCAGTAATTCATATCACATTAACAAACAGAAGTTATCCTTCATCACTTCCCTCATTCTCAGACTGTGTAGATATAAATTAAAAAGCATTCGGTTTAATCAAAAAAATATTTACCAAGGCCAACAAATGCCAATCACAATGGTTTTTAACAGTTTCTATGCTCTAAGAGGTCAAAGACACACTAAAGCAATGGTTCCTAATTAGCAAATATGATTCACTACAATTCAACTGTCTTTACACTAAGATGTCAGTTTTTCTTTTGGCCAGGCACAGTGGCTCACGCCTGCAATCCCAGCACTTTGTGAGGTGAAAGTGAGAAGACTGCCTGAGCTCAGTGGTTCGAGACCAGCCTAGACAACTTGGCGAGACCTCATCTCTACAATAAATCAAAAAATTAGCTGGGTGTGGTGGCATGTGCCTGTGGTTGCAACTACTTGGAAGACCGAGGTGGAAGATCGCCTGAGCCCAGCAGGTCGAGGTGGCGGTGGCCATGTGTGCCACTGCACTCTAGTCTAGACAACAGAGTGAAACTCCCACTCAAAAAAAAAAAAAAGTCAAATTTTAACCTACCGGATATACAAAGATTAAAATGAATAATACTTAGTGTTGGCAGTGATGCTAGAAAACAAGTAATCTTACGTACTGGTGGTAGAAATGTAAAATGGTACACTTTTCCTAAAAGACTGGCAAAAAATACATAGATCCAAAAGATAGAAACTTTTGGTTTTACAATTCCACTTCTAGAAATTTATCTGAAAGAGAATACTGGGCAAGTGGAAAGTGAGGAATAACAATATCTATCAATCAGTTGTAACTATTATGTAGCCATATACATTACTCAGTCAATAAAGGGGATAAAGACTTATCTATTAACATGAAAAAATGTTACATAAAGTAAATCATGATATACAACATTTTTAAGAATCAGACTACAAGAGTAATAAGTCTTTTTAAAAAAATTTTTTTATTGTAGAGATGAGGTCTTGCTATGTTGCCCAGGCTGGTCTTGAACTCCTGGGCTCAGGCAGTCCTCTTGCCTCTGCCTCCCAAAGTGCTGGGATTACAGGCATGAGTCACCATGCCTGGCCATAAGTCTATTTTTAAGAAACAAATATACACATAGAAAAAATGAACACCAATTATCTCTAAGTGGTAGGATCATGCATTATTTTCATTTTCTTATCTTCCTATATATTTTTTCTTTCTCTGGTAAGACACATGCATTACTTTTAAAATTTAAAATAGTGATTTCCAATTTTGAAAGGCTTTTTAGACATACTTTTTTTTGGTCCTTTTAATCTCATGAAGTATGAAATAACCTCAGTTTACAGGCCCGGAGGCTGTAGTCTGCCCACAGTTCCGCAGCTTCAAATGACAGCGAGGGCTGACTCCCAGATCTTGTGCCTAGGTCAGGGCTCCTCCCATGCCTGGGCTTTTGCACAAGCTGCTCTCCTCCCCACTCCACTCAGCAAAACTTGACTCCAATCCTTCTTTTCCATAAAAGCCTTTGCGACCTATTTGGCAATTATTTCCTACTAACATATTTGATTTTTCCTACTTTGAGTCTTTTCCTCGCAGGAGTTCATAAGCTCCTGGAGAGCAGGAACCCAGACTTAGCTGTTTGCCCCATGACTCAGCAGAGCACTTTATGCACTGCGTGCCTCTTAAAAAAGGTTGGATGAACAGATAGATACAGAGGTAATCTGTGAGGTCTTTCTAATAGTCACTGCCCTGATTTTACAAATAAGGAAAGACCCCAAAAATGTTAGCCCAGGGTCACTCACTCACTGGTTACAGGGTACCATGCCAAATTTTGGTCATCTCAATTCAAGGCTCCTTTTCTGTTTTGCACTTTCTAATGTTTTGCTGATTTCCTCTCTGACTTGGACTGCACACCACCTGAAACACCTGGAGCTTGCATCTGTGATTTTTCAGCTCTCTTTTGTGTTTCTGACACAAGGGGACTAGGGAAAATATTAAATGAACTCCTCTTAAAAATCCCAAACCTATGCCTCTACCTATACCTCTACCTGGAATAACAATGGTACTTTAAGTAAAAGGTGTTCGTCATTCATTCAACACATATCCACTAGGCACCTATTATGTGCCAAACACCATATCCCATTAACCAGAACCTCTATTAACTGGCAGCTGTGTTTACTGATAACACTGATGCCCATCATAGCCTAACACAAATGTTCACATACTTCAGGCTACAGTCCAAAACTGGCCTGCTGCCTGCTTTTGCAAATAAAGTTTTACTGAAACACTATTGTGCCCATTCATTTATGTGTTGTCTATAGCTGTTTTGGGACAAGAGCAGAGCTAAGTAGCTGCAACAGAGATCACATGACTCACAAAGCCTAAGGCCCTGAACAGAAAAGGCTGCTGACTCTGACCATTCTAAGATACCAATATCCACCTGACTCTCAAAATGTTTTATACACACACACACACACACACATTTTTTTGAGTCAGAGTCTCACTCTGTTGCCCAGACTGGAGTGCAGTGGCATGCTCACATCCACTACAGCCTTGACCTGCTGGACTCAGGTGATCCTTCTGCCTCAGCCTCTCAAGTAGCGGAAACTACAGGCACATGCCACCATGACCAGCTAATTTTTTTTATTTATTGTAGAGATGAGGTCTTGCCGTGTTGCCCAGGCTGGTCTCAAGCCCGTAAGCTCAGGCGATCCTCTTGCCTCTGCCTCCCAAAGTGCTGGGATTACAGGCATGAGCCACCATGCCCAGCTCACTTTATATTTTTAGTAGTAACACATAATAAGCGTGCACTAAATAATTTTATGTTAATTCTTTGAAAACCACCAACTGGGCCAGGCACAGTGGCTCAAGCCTGTAATCCCAGGCCGAGGTGAGGAGACTGCCTGAGCCCATGGATTCAAGAACAGCCTGGGCAACTTGGCAAGACCTCATCTCTACAATAAAGCAAAAAAATTAGCCAGGTGTGATAGCGCGCACCTGTAGTTCCAGCTACTTGGAAAGCTAAGGCAGAAGAACTGCGTGAGCCCAGCAGGTCAACGCTGGGGTGGCCGTGAGCATGCCATTGCACTCCAGCCTGGGCAACGGAGTGAGACTCCAACCTCAAAAAAGAAAACCACCAACTCACTATCATATATATGGTAACTTTCCATTCTTTGCATCATAGTCTCATAGCCTATCATGCCAAAAAACAGCATTGATATACTTCAACTAATAAAAATCTTCAAATAACAAAATTTGTGTTTCTCGGCTGGGTGTGGTGACTCACACCTGTAATGATCCCAGCAATTTGGGAGGCCAAAGTGGGAAGATGGCTTGAAGCCAAGAGTTTGCGACCAGCTTGGGCAACAAAGCAAGACCTTGTCTCTACCAAAAAAAAATCTGTTTCCCACTAGTCATAGAACCTTGAGGATCTGTAATTCCAGCACCTCATAAGATTAATAGTTTCTGAATACTCATTTTTAAAATCAGCTCTCGCATAGAAAACCATGCATTCTCTTGACTGCTATGGGTTATTTCTTTGAACAGATCGCTAATTCTACTATGTATGTCTTGAGGTTTCCTAACATAACAGGGTTTTGTTCCTGGGCAAGACAGAAAAAAAAAAAAAAAAAAAAAAGACTGTTTCAGATATTTCTTGATGCTGCTCAGCATGTTGTCAGGCATTTTTGGCTACACCACCCTGAACTAATCAGAGACTCTAGATTTCTAACCAAGAGTGGAATTAAACAGCTCACATCTACATTACTTAATTAAGCACAATTGCAATATGCCTTCAAATAACTCTTTAAAAACATTTAATAACTTACAAGATTAGAATTAAAAAATTATAGAATGTCAGCTCAGACAGGGCTTTGGAGATCACGAACAGCTTAATTTATAGGTGAGAAAGATGAGGCTTAAATGATTTGCCAAAGGGTCAGCTAGTTTTCATAAGTTCACACTAACTGCAATTCAGAAAGTTATACCGATGTCTTATGTATAAAGTCAAGCACTGTGCTGGGGACAGGATTGCATATATATCTTTGTTGACAATGAATTCAATTAAATCAATGAGATTTTCTGTACTAAAATAGGTACACTCAGGAGACTCAAATAAAATTCCTTAACCACTGGTAAGTATCTTCTTACTTTTCAGGTGTAGATTAAGAGTACTGGCTCTGGTAACCAGGCTGTACAATTTTGAATACCAATTTTGTCTCTTTTTGGCTGTGTAACCCTAGGGCAATTTACTTAACAGTCTGTGTCTGTTTCCTATCTTTAAGGGGATAGTCTGAATATGTAAACAATCCTTATATGCCTAGTACACATGAGTGATCTGTTAGGCATTATTGTTATTTTCCTTAGGGAATTTTCTTAGCAAAACATGAGAAAGTGATCAAGACATGGAGAAACTGCCCGTAAAGGCAGCTATTAAAATATAATCAACTGGGCCAGGTGCCATGGCTCACACCTGTAATCCCAGCACTTTGGGAGGCTGAGGCGGGAGGACCACTTGAGCCCAGGAGTTCAAAACCAGCCTAGGCATCAAAGTGAGACCTTGTCTCTACAGAAAAATAAAAAAAAGAAAATTAGCTGGCTGTGGTGGTGTGCCCCTGTAGTCCCAGCTACATGGGAAGCTGGGGTGGAAGGACTGACTGAGCCTGGGAGAACAAGGCGGTGATGAGTCTTGACTGTGCCACTGCCCTCCAGCCTGGGTGACAGAGTGAGATGCCAACTCAAATAACAGTAATTTTTTTCTTTTTTTAGTTGGAGTCTCACTCCGTCGCCCAGACTGGAGTGCAGTGGCCACTCCCGGCCACCGCAGCCTCGACCTGCTGGGCTCCCGCGATCCTTCCACCTCAGCCTTCCAAGTAGCTGGAACTACAGGCGCGCGCTACCACGCCCGGCTAATTTTTTGATTTATTGTAGAGATGAGGTCTCACCAAGTTGCCCAGGCGGGTCTCGAAC
>CAUYQG010088068.1:0-15829 GCA_963574415.1 Tarsius wallacei | reverse complement strand
TCCCTGGTTAGGAAGATGCCAAGGTATTTCATTTTTTTTGTGGCTATTGTGAATGGAATTGTGTTTTTATTTGGGTTTCTGTTTGCTTATTAGTGGAGTAAAGAAATGCGATTGTCTTTTGCACATTTATTTTATAACCTGAGACCTTGCCAAAGTCCTTTATCAGTGCAAGGAGATTTTTGACAGATTCTCTTGGGTTTTCAAGATATAGATAGCTAGATTCTAAAACCAAATTTCCAACCATTTTGGCAACAATGAGAATAATTTATCCAAGGTAGATGAACAAAAGCAAAACAAATGCAAAATTAGTAGAGAAAAAATTTAAAAACTAAATGTTGAAATTAAAATTTGAAAAACAGAGCATTAATAAGTCCTATTGTGTTTTCGATTCACCTAGAAGAGGCAAGGACAGACACTCTAGGACTTTAACCAAGCATGAGGTGCACATCTCTGTCACCACTTTTACGTGGCTCTAACAGGTGAATCCACTGGACATATCAATGTGACCTTTAAAACAGTTCAAATAACCCTGAATTGTACCCCACATCTTTAAAATATTTTTTTTAAGTTAAAAGATATTTTCAGAGTAGAATTGTGACATTCAGACACTTATGAAATGGAAATACGTTGAAAGAATCTAACTCATGAGAAAATTGACAGATGTTATAAGCAATTTATAAGAGAATCCAAAGAACTTATGAGGGAGGACGCAAAAAAATGAAATTTTTTTTGGAGGGTGGGGCCCTTGTAGTATAGGCTTCCTCCACTAGGAACATGTTCTAGGAACCCATTTGCATCAGTGTACCAGCTAGCATTGTTGTGAGAGGCTGCATTCGGCTTCAATGAATTTTGTTGTAGCAAACAAGTGACTAGTTCTTCTACCATGACAACATACCTGCCCACACCATTGTTCAGTAGTTTTTGAACAAAAATGACATTATCCCCGCGTCTCACCCTCCCTTTTCACCTGATCTCATCCCAAGTGACTTTTTTGTTTGTTTCCCTGGATGGAAAAAGTCCTCAAAGGGGAACGTTTTGCCAATGTGAAAGAAGTGAAACAAAAAGTGGCAGAAGCACTAAAAGGCATCAAAATTGATGAGTTCGAAACTGTCTTGAGCAATGGAAAAAGCATCTCAACAGGTGTATTGCATTAAACGGAGAGTACTTTGAAGGTGACTGAAATTTAAACATGTAAGAATAAATACACAATTTATAATTACATTGAGTTTGGGGTCCCCTGTACATAAAACTATTGGTCATGAATATTTAAGTAAATGTATAAATGGAGACAAAATTAGTTTTATTAAAACATGAGAAGGAAACAGATAGATGGATGTCTACAGGAAAAGCATTCAGCATGTCTATCAGTGACATACAGATTCCAGAGGGTGGGAAATGGGCTCACAGGCAATGCAAGTCTAGAATCAGAGAATGTGGAGTGCTATTCTAAAGAAAGGGCATTGACAAAAGATTTCCCTAGAATGTTGAAGTCAAGTAGAAAGAGTTTCCCCAAAAAGAGGATCTGGTTATTAGAGTGACCAAGTTCCTCTTCAGGACATTTTTAGACTGAATCCTGATCAAGGCCCAGGGACACCAATGATATCACAAAGTCTACGTTGTCACAAAGGCTCCCTGACCAATGAGGGGCTGGAACACAGGAATACAGTAGACAAGAGTAAACATTGGTATCTTGAGAGGCTCAGGCTAGCAGAAAAATCAAGCTGTGCCAATTGGGGAACCTGGCAAACACCATGCCTGGGAACAAACGCAGAAGACGTACTTGTAAGCGTAAGAAGCAGACCACCTCTCGCTCCACAAGAGCAGAGCTACAGTTCCCTGTTAGCCGTGTGGCCCGCTACCTGCGACAGGATCATGATGCCCAGCGCCTGAGCTCATCAACTTCTGTTTTCCTTGCTGGAGTTATTGAGTACCTGACAGCTAACATCCTGGAGACAGCAGGCAAGGAAACCAACGACAAGCACAAGGTGCGCATCACCCCAGAGCATGTGGAGAAGGCAATGGACGAGAATGAGCAGCTCAGCCACCTCTTTGAGGATGAAACCCAATCTCAGGTTGAGGGAGTGCTGCAGTCCAGGAATGAGCTGTAATGTCTGGGTCTCAGAGCTTGATGGGACTTCATCAACAACCCCATCCAGCTGCCAAAACTGCCATAGATGATATACCATCTGGTCTGCCACCATCAGCTCACGCCATTAAAGAATTTAAATATGTGGCAGTTTTCCTGACTCCTCTCAGTTTCTGTCACTTTGAATTGGAGGTATCTGTGCAACATCCAGGAAGAGATGTTCCATAGAGGGGTGGAAGGTGTGGTCAATGTGGGATGTTTGAGTCAGTGATTGCAGAGGGGCAGTTTCCAGTGGTAACAGTGTGGGTAGTGGCCCTGGTGGGAGGAGCTGGCTGTGGTAGAAGGAGAGACGCTTCCTCATTGGTTCTGAGCAGTTAGGTCTTGTGAGGCCAGAGAGTTGGCAGGGGCTCTCCTAGAGATGTTGAATTCCCAGCATGATGCTGGTAACTAAGAAGGAACTGAAGGACTGAGGTACAGGAGGTCTACAGTCAGAGGGCGATGGCAGCAGGAGTGGAGAGGGAGTACACTGGTTGCCATGAACTTCATGGGACAGGGGCTTTACATGGAGATTGAGTGGTGAAGGGGAAACCATAAGGAAAAATACAAAAAAGAATTGTGGTCAGGTTGATTTCATTTCTTATGTTTTTAAACCCTGCCTCATTCCAAAAAAGGACTTCAGACAGAGATTATTTGCTGGGACTGTGAATATGTCTTTCTGTTCTCTCTTGAGTACACAGGTAAACAAGACCTATGGTCTAGCTAACAGCCAATTCAGGAAGTTCTGAATAGTTAACAGTTATTAATTAAAACTGTTGATTTTGCTTACGGCTTATTGTAGCACCAAATATAATCTGGATACTTCACTGAAATACACATCTGAGAAATTCATTCTAGGCAGGAATTGTGCTCAGCTGTGCTTGTGGGTATCATAGGAAACACAGAGGCCACCAGCAGCACAAAATCAGGCTAATCCAGCACTCTGCCAAATCCTCCATGTACACACTTGAGAAAACGTACACTCAGGGGAGGAAGGGAGGCAAAGGGAGAATCACTGCCCTTGGGAAGGCCAGAGCCCACCCACATATAGGCCTTTTATGCATTTCTAAAAGGCAGGGGGAGTGATGGGAGGAAGGATTCCCTCTAGCCTGGGCCCTGTGGAGAGGACAGCATGGGCGGCCAGTGTCCTATTGGAAGTGAGAAAGCTAAAACCCTAATGAGCAAGAACAGAGGCTGTGGGGGTGTGGCTGTCAACCAGGCCTATGATCACAAGTAGTGTCGGGGCAGGCTGGGGTCAGTCATGGGTCATCACAGCAGAAAACATCATGTGTGAGTAGACATGAGCCCAGGAGGAGAGCCTGGGGGAATCTGGAGAGTAAACTTGGCTTGGTGTTGGCATGGACACAAGACCTTGTTACCAGGCTGGCCTCCTGCTAAGAGCATCCTTTAGGAAAAGAAACATTTTGAAGCCTCAGTTGAGGTCCATGTTCCCTGGTTCTTTTATTTGACATATCCTGCAGGATGTAGCCAGAGGGAGATGACTGACTCTTTAGAGAGGACCTTTGTTGCTCCCAAAATAGGATTCTAGAAAGAGGGTCCTTCTATAAACATCAAATGCATCGTTTTTCTAAGGCTCCAAATACCAAATTGCAGCTCACATTCCTAATATAGGTAGCACAATGATGTTTTTAAAAGAAAATTACTTGGCTGCTGACATCTAAAAATCACAATTATTTTGCCTGAAAAATCTCAACTTCTGACTTCTCTTGGAAAATCGAAATGTTTGGACATACATATTACTTCAGATAGAATTATTAGCTCCTACTCCATTAAGACTATGTCTCCAAAACCAGAAGCAAAAAGAAGTTCTGACTCATAAATCAGAAGGTCTGGGTATGAAAGTAAGTGGCAATGTTTCACACAAACTTTTATAATATTTATGTCATCCCGTTAAGAATAACTCAATCATAAACTGCTTAAATGAATAAAAGACCAAGGAAAAACAAAACAAAACAAAACAAAAGACTATGTCTCTAATTTGCTACAGTCCTCATCCTTCCCTAGTGTGCCCCATTACTGACTCACTCTGTTCATTGTAGTATCTGCCTGGCTCCTAAATACTGGAACTCATTATTCCCACTGTAATTTAGATATCAAACTATGATGTTCAGAAATGTCATTCTGTTTAAATTAGTAGAGTACATTGCAGCCCTTCTTAAACTATGCTTGGTGTAGAGCCAGTATTTTCTGTTTTTCTTATTCTATTTAATTGTGAACTGATATGTGGTCCTATTGTGCATGCCTACTATACAGCTAACCTTTGCATCGCCACTGAAGTTTAGTAATACCCAGACTGGTGTACACCCTGTCCAATGAGATGACTTCATTCACTTAAATGTATGGCAAAACCAGATTTCTATAAAGGATCTTAAATGATGATATTCAATTCTTGTACCCGTTATAGCCCATCAGTGACAGTTTGCGAGCATGCACCAGTTCCAAAATCATAGTTTGTGTGACATGGGAGTAGTGAATTTATTTTATTCTATTCTTTTAGGCTTATTATTATTAAACCTATTGAAAGACAGTGAATAAGATCTATATTTGGTTTTGTTGTAATGTTTGTCCTTCAAAGTACTTCATGGAGGTAAAATGTTGGTTTTGCTTAATCTTCTAGAAGAACTGTGGAAACTTTTTTTTCTAAAGAAATGGCTGGGATTTTAATGAAATTGTTATGCTGTTTATATATGTTAAACGATTAGGAAATGCATAAATACCACCAGTAAGTATGGCCCTTTACCTTGAAAAAAACCCAAAGTTTGCTTGTACAACTGGTTGTCAGAAGGGTTGCAACCTGTGAGTTACTGTGGTGTGGTAGATGGAGGGTTATCTGAAATTGGCTAAAACATTGTAATACTAGGTGTGGATGGTGTGACTCATAGCATATGTGGTGACCTAAAGCAGCTGGTAGATGTTCAAAGTGTGTACCTATGTGTGTTTTGTGTACTCCTAAGCAGTTTCCTTCAGCTGAATGCAGTGTTCTGTAGTCACTTAATGTTTCTTGCAGGAAAAAAAATTGTGCCCAAGCAAACAAAATTCACATTATGTTCAAAATTTTTCCCTGATATATCATTTGTTCTGGAACAAGTTTGTGTTTTATTTTTTTAATTTTTATTTTAAAGATGTAGAGTACAATTCAGAGTTAGATATACAAATGGTCATTGTACAGGTACATTTCTAGATTCGTTAAAGCAAAACCTGCTAGATGAAAACAGTTAGATACAAGGGGCAGGTTACATACTGAGGTTATAAGATACTTATGTTCTGGAAAGAATTAATCAGCTCAACTGTGAAAGGGAGTCTTCATGACAGGAAGGGGAAAAGTAGTGAAAGAAGAGACAGGAGAACTGGGTCTCCTGAAGTGTAGTTTACCTGGGAGCCCGTTAGCTTTTATGACTGTAAAATGAGTGCATTGGAAAATTATTTCAAAGGTGTGCTTGAGGTTTACAGTTACCAAAGACTATGATCTTTTCTCGAGAAAAGATCTCAAGATCTCTACAGAAAGTAGGCAAATGGGGCACAGGAAATCAGATTTTTTTTTTAGGTCTTCATTTTAGCTGAGGCCACTGATGCCCAGAGATCCTAATTAGCTCTTTCAAGGTTACGTGGCGAGTGAGTAGCGCAGCAGGGATGAAAATCAATTATCCTACCTGTTGTTAAGGCTCTTTCCTCTACTCTGTCCTGAGAAATAGTGCTCAAGATAGAAGATATTTAATGTTTTCTTCTAGGAAAAAGAAATCCAAGTCTTCAATACGGAGGTGTTAGAGTATCTTGAATTTCTAGGAAACATGAATCCTTGTGAGCTGTCACTCTTGAGAGTGTCTTGGCAAAAACATTCTCACTCAACAAGTCATTCTCAAGAACTTTCACTTGGGTTTTCTTTGGGGAAAGTCAGGTAGGTTAAGAGGAAAGGGATGATTTTATAGTGCAGATCTTTGGGCTTTACAAACCTAGGTCTTGGTCCACTGGACGTTTTGTTAAACTGTGTCTTGAACACAAATACTTCTCAGTCAAGTTATTAAAATTCTGAGTCTATCTGCTGACAGTGATAACACGAGAAACCTGTGCTGAAGGGCCTGTACTTTGAATTACCTGAGGTAGTGCGCTTTTTCATGGGGTTCTGAGAAAATCTTTATTTTCTTAAAACAAAGTTTCTGATCTGTAGTTGATTGTAATGGTCTTCAGGAAACCCTCAGGACAAACAAAACAAGTAACAATCTGGTAAACCTACTGTAAGGGAAATCATATATAACTTTCACAAGTTAGAATCTTGTGGGAGGGCATAACAATAATAACTGAAAGTAAAATTACATTTTTCTGTGATATGCAGAAGAAGAGGATTATAAAGGCAAAAAGTTTTTGACAAAATGTGTATAAGCATACTAATTTAGTCTATTTTCAACAATGTAAGGTATAGGTTCTAATCGTCTATATGTTAACAAAACTCCAGAGATAAGCTTGATATGCTTCTTCAGTTGAAAAGCTCCAACCTAGAAGATACTAGATGCAAATTAAAAGTCAGATTTCAACCAAACATTTAAAAATAATAACTAAAATTATGCTTTATAACATTGTAGCGTTATTAATATCATCAGAGAAAGCACCACCAGGACTCTGTGAAACAGAAATACAATGGACAGCAAATGTACTGGCAATACTAAGACCTTCTCATATGTGATAGGATTTATAAAATATTTGTGTTAATGATATTTCCCAATCCAAATTTAACATAATGCAGGCTGAGAACCTCTTTTGATTAGACAACTTTTGGTGCAACTCATAAATAGCAGTATATCAAATAAATCTGTTTCTACCCCCTCTCTTGTTATAAGGTGACAGAATCAATTTTTGTGATTTTCCAGGGCCTTATGAAAAAAATATCAAAGAGCATTTTAAGGAAAAATATGTATTTTGAGGAATTATTGTATTTCATTTAGGATTCCATTTAAGGAAGATGAAAATAAAATTGCCAGGATATTTGAGTACTTAAAATAGTATTATGGGTGCATGAAAATAAATGGTTGTAACTTGGCTACCTATTACTCAAAGTGGCAATACAATAAATATTTAAATGAACATTAAAAATGTAACTTTTATTTTTTATTTTATTTTAAAAAGAAGAATTAGGGGCATAATACAGAAGGACAGCATATTAAAAGTTATTCTGTTGAGATACAGAATTTCTGCTTTGGGGACAAATGATAAAAAAGGTGGACCTGTGCAGTTCAAACCTGTTTTGTTCAAGAGTATACTACATATAACAGTGGTTAAAAGTACAAAGCCTGAGGCCAGGCTACTGTCTGACCTTAAGCAAGTTATGTAAGCTTTCTGCGTCTCAGTTTTGTTATTTGTAAAATGAAACAATAGCAACTTCCTTATGGAATCATTAGGAATATTAAGTTAATTATTATATGTAAAACACTTAAAACAATGTCTGGCATATAAGTATTAAATAAGTGCCAACTATTATTAGTAATATAAAAGGTTCAAATAAATCTTGGCATAAAAAAAGGTAACTCAGAGAAAATGATTTTGGACTTCTGACTTTTAGAAATGTGAGCCTATAAGCATATGTGCATTTTTAAGCCACCAATGTTATGATAATTTGTTACAGCAACATAGGAAACTAATGAATCTGAGGAATACCCTTTTACAATAGTTTATGAAGAGCAGATACACACTCTAACAAAACTTGATCGTTTTTATAGAAAGCTAATCAAAATCTCAGGTTGAGTTTAACGTTTAATTAATATAATATTTGATATGAGAGTAACAAGTTCTTTTTGAAAATCTTATTAACTAACACACAGCCGGGCTCGGTGGCTCAGCCTGTAATCCCGCGCCTTGGGAGGCCGCGGTGAGTGAATTGCCTGAGCCCGCGGGTTCGAGACCCGCCTGGGCAATTTGGCGAGCCCTCATCTCTACAATTAAAAAAAAAAAAAAAAATCAGCCAGGCGTGGTAGCACGTGCCTGTAATTCCGGCTACTCGGAGCCCAGCAGGTCGAGGCTGCGGTGGCCGGGAGCAGCCACTGCACTCCAGTCTGGGCGACAGAGTGAGACTCCAACTCAAGGAAAAAAAAAAAAAAACTAACACACAAAACTGACCCAGCTTTGAACATTTTTAACATAAATTTGTGTTCCTTTTCAAGTTCTATTTCTGCGAACTTTCTAGAGTTTTCTGTACCTGCTGTCTTTTTTCTTTTACCACCCTTTTTTCATTTTAGAACAAAAAGCCATTTTACGTTAGATCAGAAACAGTATCTTTTTTTTCCCTTAATTAACACTTCATATTGCATTATCTTGAGACCCCAGTAGATTCTTATGCACCCATATAAATTATAGCCTTTAAGCAAAGTCACCTCTATTTCAGTGAGAAGATTAGAGGTTAATAATTTTGTAATGTCTATAATTTTACCAGATTAGCTCATGAATACACCTAACCTGCCCCTATTCAGCCATATACATCTTTTATACAACTTCTCAGTGTGGCAGAAGTGAACATATTCATTGACAGACCCAAAGAATTAGTCTCTGTGTAGCATTTACAAATAATAAACAAGTATATAAAGTAAAATTATGCTTAGTAATCAATGTGTCGGTATTTTATCTTATAAACTACTTACAAATTTACCAATTCCAACTGAATCTTTGTCTCAGCATCTGCTTATAAGGGAACCCAAACTAAGATACTAGGTAAGGATGAAAGGTGCAGTAGGAAACTAATCAAGCCATCCATTGAGTGTCCATTAACTCACTCTAATATCATCCAAGATTTTCAGTGATCTGAATATTTTAGAAACATTCCTAAGCTGATATACTTCAAAACTTTATTATTATGGAAATACACATTTGTCAAAAAATATCTTAATTTAATTGAACAAATTTATGATTTTTAAATTTTAAACCCTTAATGTAAGTAATTCTATCTCATTTGCTGAATAAAACTGTGTAAGCTTAGGGAAAATATGGCCAAGAAGCATAAACATATATGCTTGCATTGTACTTAACCCTGACAAATCAGTGACAATATAGTTGTTTTTATAAAAACTTTACTATTTACTATTTATCTTGTCCTCTAGATAAATGGAATCAAGTGTGTGTGTGTGTGTGTGTGTGTGTGTGTGTGTGAAGACATTAGTAATTAATCACTCAATTATAAAGGCCAAAAAGTCCCACAATCTGTAACTCAGTCTAAGTCTGAAGGCCTGAGAAGTGGGGTAGTCTAAGGGTCTTGGTGTAAGTCCCAGTCTGAGTCCATAGGCCTAAGAACCAGAACTGCTGATGTCTGAGGACAGGACAAGATGATTGTCTCAAATCAGAGACAGCGAGTTTGCCCTTTCTCAAACTTTTTGTTCTATTTGGGCTTTCAATGGATTGGATAATACCCACCCACCTTGGTCTTTACTTCTGTATTTGTTCTACCAATTCAAATGGTAATCTTTTTCAGAAATATCCACACAGACAACCCAGAAATAATGTTTTACCAGCTATCTGGTCATCCCTTTGTTCAGTTAAGTTGCTATATGAAATTACCCGTCACAAAACTCAAAATATTAAGCTAGTCTCGTTTTAAAGATGTACATAAATTATGGTGAACTTAGAGTCTTAAAATGATTGTAAGTTGGTTTCTGGGAGAATATATTGTTTAAATCTAAGTCATTTAAAATATAATAGTTCTTTTTTATTTTAAGGGATTTTAGGACTATCCAACTTATATCATCAATTACTTATTAGATATGTTAGAAAACAGCACCTTTAAATTCAGAAACTTTATGATCTAAAATGTTAATATAACCCAGGGGTAGGAAAACATTACATATTTACAATCAGAAGTGAGGGCATTTCTGAATTGTAGACATAGAGACATGCAGGCAGAGAGAAACAGAGCTTATAACTTCAATTCTACAATATTTGCTATGAGTCAAGAGTAAACACAGAAATAGAAAAACTCACTTATCCACATATCAGAAAACTGTTCTCCTTTCAGAAAATATTAAATTCTTAATTAATTCAAGCTCATAAATATACAACTAAAAAGACTGACAAACCACACTATCTGCTGTCTCTCACTCGACAGACATTAGATCTGTATAAACCACAAATCGAATCCATTTAAAGTGATCTCCAAAACGTTACTCTAAGATAAAACTCCCATCCATTTCTGCCAACATTAGGGAAAAATTTATGAGCTATAAATGTATGAAAAATAAGACAAATACTAAATTAATAAATCGAAAAATTACAACTAGGGAAATAGCCAACAACAGTCTATTGGTGATTTGAATTTCCCTGGGAGAGCCAAGAAAAGATCTATCTGGGCTTAAACTGTGCAGGAGGTATACCTGTCTGTCACTGAAATTTGCCCGGCTCTGGTATGTGAATGTATTAGGCATTTTGGTTTGACTTCTAAAATAATTGAAAGATAATTTTTAGAACAGGGTTAAATCATGATGCTCATACAGATATGAAATTAACACATATTAAAATATTTTATTTAACTCATGAGGCAACCAGTAGATGTTATAACCATTTTAAAGGAGAATTTCAAAAACAAATACAAAAATACTGATTAGTAATATTGAAATGAGCCTAGAGGTCAGAGCCATAGGACTTATAGTGAAGCCTCTATCCCAAAGGGTTAAATTACAAACCCGAAAGGAAAACATTGAGCACTCATGGATGATTTTCAGGCTTTAAAACCTAACAGAACCTGTAAGTTGGATTTCGATGTTGCTTGGGGCCACTGACTCTTCTTTCCTTTTTATTCCTTTTGGAATAAAACTATTCATAACTTTTATCCTATGTTTATTCCACTATTATATTTTAAGAGTAGATAACTTGTTTTCTAGTTTCACACATTCATAAAGGGAGAATAATTTAGCCCCGAATGGATCATACTCACCATCTTATCCACACCTGATTTAGACGATAAGATTTTTTTGTGTGTTTACTTTGAATTGGTACTAAAATGGTTTGAGAATTTGGGGTTGAGGGGAGGGGTGAACATATTTTGCAAGAGGACTGAGGATGAACATAAATTTCTGGGGGCCAGAATGTGTACTTTGGTAGGCTAGATAATGGCTTCAAAAGATATCCAGGTTCTAATACCCAAACTTTTAAAATATGCCTTATATGGCAAAGCGACTTTGTAGATATTAAGCGCAAAATTTTTAGATGAGATTATCCTGGATTATGCAGATAGGCCATAAATGCAATCACAGATGTCCTTATGACAGGAAGGTAAAGGGAGATTTGACAAAGAACAAGAAGACAAGGTGATCCTTGAAGGCAGATGCAATGTTATTGGATTTGAACATGAGACAAGGAATACAAGGAAAATGTAAGGAAACAGATTCTCCCCTAGAGCATCTGAAAGGATTATGGCCCCGCCAATACCCAGACTTTATCCCACTGAAAATGATCTCAGACTTCTGGAACCATAAGACTATAAATATGTGTTATTTTAAGTCACCAAGATTGTGACAATTTACTACAGAAGCCATTGAAGACTAATACACCTCCCAAATAAACTGCTTCCACCCAAATCCTTGTCTCAGCATCTGCTTCTAAGGGAATTCAAATTAAGACACCTGGTAAGAATAAAGGATTCAGCAGCAAACTAATTTATCCCGTCTCTCCTGAAGTTATTCCCCACCAACTTCCGTCATATGATGCATATGGTTATGGTTTGAGAGGGGTTAAAATTGTGAAAGACTATGTAAGGCCGAGCAGAGCAAATGGGTTTCTCGTGACACTTAAGTCTAATCCAAAATAAATCCCTTTGGGAGACTTTCACCCTGACCATGATGGACTAACTAATACTGAACTAGCCCCTCTGCCATAAACAGTCACAAGACTGAAAAAAAAAATTTAAGTTGACTGTATTCAGACATTGTACAACAAGCAGCACAATGCAGTGATTCTAGGGGAAGAGGAAAATCATAAGGTAGCTTGAGCATCATTCTGAGCTCTGCTTGGGCAAAACTTTACGATGGCACAACGAGCTGCATTCCAGGCAGAACACAGTGATTCTGCTAAACTGAGGAGGCACAAATCAGAGTTTGATAGTCCTGAAGAAGCTGGAATGTTCAAAACAGTGCATCCTAGAGGAGGGAGTTATGTAAATCAAATCTTCAAAAGCCCATTTGGAGGTTTTTTAAGAGTCTTTGGCTATTCACAGGCAGAACTACCTGAGATTGACCAGAAAATAATCTTCTACAGAGTTGAAAGAAAAACAGATATTACCAGTTGACTAGTGTTGGGGAATATTGGAGCTCCAGCTCAGCAAAAGTAAAGACACCTTGGTAATACTTCATGTAATATCTTGGGTATCCAGGCAAGACTCCAGAAAATTTAGGAGTAAAGACCATACTCTTAAGTAAGATGTATAATGAACCTTTAAAAATCGTACAACTCAAGACAAAATTTGGAAATTGATTTCCAAAATTAGTCAGGCTTAGGAAAGACCTTGAGCTTTCTGAATAACTATCTCAGCAAAGCATACAGCCAAATCTATTGAACTGCCTACTAGAACAAAAATCAACACATTTCAGAGGAAGATAGCAGAACTGTTTGACATTGAGTTTGATGTAGAGTCTCTACAATGAATCATCCACATTGCTCAATATATAATAAAAATTACTCAAGATGCAAAGAAACAAGAAAATACCATCTGTAGTTAAGGAAAAAAAGTCAATAGAAACAGATCCAAAGTAGAGAGGGGTGGAAAAAAAAGAAACAGATCCAACGATGCCCAGTTGTTGGCCTTTATAGAAAAAAGATTTTAGGGCAATGGTTATGTACTCAAAGAATGGATGAAAAATATGGTTTTCATGAATATACAGATAGGGAATTTCAGCAGATAAAATTAACTATAAAAACATGAAAATGCAGTCCTCTTTTGATGGACAGCATCGTTGGTTCCTGGGGGGAGGGAGGGGAAGGGAGGTGGGATTAACGGTAGTCAATATCTGTTTGGGGATGGGCAGACACCCCTTATCAACAAGGGTGCCTGAACAATGCATATTTGTATACCTAACCCTTAACCGTACCCCACAATTTTAAAATAAAAAATACCGGTTTTTAAAAAAACATGAAAATGTTAGAAGTTGAAATTATCATAACTGAAAAACACACCAAGTGGGCTTAATATCAGTTAAGTGATGGCTGAAGAGTTCCCTGAACTCGAAGACAGATCAGTGGTAATTATTCAATCTGAAAAACAGATAAAGCAAGACATATACTTTTAAGACTTATTTGAGGTGTTGTATTGGCTTCCCTCACATGATTTTTTGAACATAAGAAAGTGAGAACTCTCCTTAAGATAGACTCATCTTTTCAGTTCTTTGGGACCCCACCTTTAGTGTCCCCCACTACAGCTAAAAGGGGACCTGGCTATGGTAACATATATGAATAATCATCTTGGGAAAATAATCTTCTGAATATTTTACTTGCTTTAACTCAAGATGCAGGATGGTACAAGCACTAAGAAAACTTCACTCATATATCTAATGTTCAGCTAAGCAGTCACATACTGTTACACATTTATCTTCTAAAAGACTTATATACCTGGACTATAGTGCTGAAGTTCTTGGATTTCGCTTCTGGCTCGACCATTTACTAATTGGGTGACAGTGGGAAAACTGCTTGGTTTGTTCATTTGTAATACAGGGATAATAATGAATTTGGGGAATTATGGAAGAGTGGCACATATGTGTTAATTGTTATCATTACATTTTTTCTCCAATCATTTAAGAATATAGTTTTTCAGAGGTAGAAGCGAATATTAAATTAATGAATTATTTTAAAAACATTGATGTAAAAACTATCCTATGCCAAAAATCTTTCTTTTTTTTTATTATAAAGACGTGGGGTACAATTCAGGGTTAGGTATACAAACGTTGATTAGGCAGGTACCCTTGTTGATGAGGTATGCCCCTCCCTCCCCTAGCAGTTTCCCTCAACTGCCAATCCCTTTCTTATAGTATTATAATTGTTCAAGGTCCGCTTATGAGTGAGAACATATGGTACTCTGTTCTTTGTTTTTGTGATAGATCACTGAGTATGATCAACTCTAAATCCACTGAAGTTGCTACAAAGTCCATATGTTTGTCCTTCTTTATGGCTGCATAATATTCCATTGTGTGTATGTACCACATTTTTTTATCCAGTCCAGCTATGATGTGCAACATGGTTGGTTCCATGTTTTTGCTATTGTGAATAAACATATGTGTTCAGGTATCTTTTTTGTAGAATGATTTGAGTTCCTCCGGGTATATTCCCAATAGGGGAATTGCTGGGTCATATGGAAGGTCAATTTATAGTTCTTTCAGAAATCACCACACTGTCTTCCAAAGAGGTTGCACTAGTTTGCATTCCCACCAGCAGTGTGGAAGCATTCCTTTTTCTCCGCATCCTCACCAGCATCTGTCGTTTGATTTATTAATGATGGCCGTTCTTACTGGGGTTAGGTGGTATCTCAGTGTGGTTTTGACTTGCATTTCTCTGATGATGAGTGAGGCTGAGCACTTTTTCATGTGTCTGTTGGCTGCCCATATATCTTCTTTTGAGAAGTGTCTATTCATGTCTTTTGCACACTTTAGAATGGGGCTGTTTGTTTTTTTCCTTTTTGCACATTTGAGTTCCTTGTGGATCCTAGATGTTAGGACTTTGTCAGATATACAGTTGGAAAATCATTTTTCCCATTCTGTGGGTTGTCTCCCTGCTCTCTTGATGGTTTCTTTTGCTTTGCAGAAACTCGTTAGTTTGATGAGGTCCCACTTGTCTATCTTATTTCTTAAGGTATGGGCATTTAGGGTTCTGAATAGGAATTGGTTGCTAGTTCCAATTTCCATAAGGGTGTCTCCTGAGTTTTCTAAGATTCTAAGTTTGAGGTTTTACGTTTAGGTCTTTGATTCATTTAGAGTTATTTTTTATGTATGGTGATAGGTAGGAGTCCTGTTTCAATCTTCTGCATGTGATCAGCCAGTTTTCCCTGCACCATTTACAGAATAGGTTCTCCTCTCCCCAGTGGTTGTTGTTGGAGGCATTGTCAAAGATGAGTTGGTTGAGAAATCGAGGCTTTGCTTCCAGAATCTCTATCCTGTTCCATTGGTCCGTATGCCTGTTCTTATACCAATACCAGGCTGTTTTGATTATTGTAGCCTTATAGTAAAGTTTGAAGTCTGGAAGTGTGTTACCTCCTGCTTTGTTTCTCTTGCTAAGGATTGTTTTGGCTATTTGTGGTTGTTTATGTTTCCATATGAATTTCTGTATTGTCACTTAATGGGTATTGAGTTGAATTTGTAGATTGCCTTTGGTAGGATGGGCATCTTAACAATGTTGATTCTTCCTATCCATGAGCATGGAAAATTTTTCCATTTGTTCGTGTCTTCTTGGGTTTCTTTGAGCAGTGTTTTGTAGTTCTCGTTCTAAAGGTCTTTCACTTCTGTGGTTAGGAAGATGCCGAGGTATTTCTTTTTTTTTTTTTTTTGTGGCTATTGTGAATGGGATTGTGCTTTTTATTTGGGTCTCTGCCCAAAAATATTTCTAAATGTGCTTTAGAAGATGAAATCTATTACTTTTCTCCTACTGATCAATAGAGGCATTCCTTTTTGAAAGTTCAGCTGTGGAGATACTGCCTGCTTCTTGGAATAGCTGTCTACCACAGATAAACATTACTTTGTG
>CAUYQG010088067.1:0-17123 GCA_963574415.1 Tarsius wallacei | reverse complement strand
CTTGGCCGTAGCGGTGAGCCGAGCCGCTTGCGACAGTGGCGCTGCCGCCCCAGAAGCCGGTGGTAGCGCTGGGTCCCCAGCCGGTGGTAGCGCTGGGTCCCCGGGGCGGCGGCGGCGCTCCTCAGGTGGGCTGCGTCCGCGGTGCTGGCAGGCCCTGGGTCGCCTCGGCGGCGGCGCCCCGGGCCGCTAGCGGCAGCCCCGGGCTGCCGGCAGGGGTGGCGGCCGCTTTTACCTCAGGCCTGCTGTAATGCCTCTGCGGTGTCCATGGGCGAGTTCCGTGTGGGGAGCAAGCCCCCTGGGAGAGATCTGGAGTCTTTTTGTGTCCTCTTCTACGGAGGTCTCACAGACCACGCTGCCCGGTCGCCATCTTGGCCCCCCTCCAATAATGACTTTCAAAGATTGCTTTGTTTTGCATTTAAAAGCTTGGTTACCTCATGTGTAAACCAGATATTTCTGCCAGTGAGTATAGTTTTTTGTTGAGATACTCATTTCCACACATGCATAAGCTGCGATTTCCTTAGCTGATAACAATTCTTATGATTTATACACTTTAAGAACTGCGCATACTTTCTTAGCTGTATATTAACCTGCCAGACGAGTTATTTATTGGAGACAAGTCTAATAGATGAAGATTTTTTTTAAAAATGGTGGTATTTTAAGTGCAATTTTGCCTTGGCATTGATTCTCTATTCATTATACTGAAGTTTAAAAATATGGTAATTCATGTTGCAAATTAAGAGCAACTAAACCCAATATAAATGACAAGGTGGTTTAAAAATGACTTATTTCAGTCATAAAGCAAGTCTTGATGTTTTGTCACACTCGTCTGTAGTGTGGTCTCATCTAAGAACTCATATCTGTTCTGTTTACTGTGCTGACTGGATGAGCCATTGATGAAGGAACTGGGAAACAGTCTTTGAAATTCACTGGCTTTGGTGTCTAAATGCTTCCTGATTTCATTGAATGCCACTGTTAACTTAAATAGTGTTTGTTGGCGCCATGGATAGATGTGGATATCAATAGGATAGGAAAGCAATAATAGATATTAGCCCAAATAGCTTCAGAAAAATAAAACATTTACCCACAGACAACAGTGGGCTCCATGTTCTACCAATGCTTTCCCAAAGTTTGATTTTAAAACTATAAATTATTAATTAGTTATTATGTCAATGCACAAAGAATACTTCCATTGTCTTAAAGCCCATAAATGTCATTAATTTGTTAAAGTAATATGATCAAGGATTAACATGATTCATAATTTTTTCCATAATTTTTTAATAGACATGGAACTAATATAGGACAATTTCTAAAAGGGTTAAAAAGATTAATAGGGAACATTTTAGAACAGAGTAGAATTGGCTGAAATGGACTCTCCACTCTCCATTCAGGGCCACGTACTGAATGCACATTTCTGCCCTCTTTTTATTTATTTATTTATTTTAACATCTAATTGCACTTAGCTGCTAACAAGTCATGTCCCCAGTGCCTAGAGTAGAGTCTGTTTATCCATCATATAGATAGAGAATATTTATTTGTGGAATAAATAAAATACACAATTCACTGATTTTGCAATCCCATTAAAATACCTATAATACCTATGAACTGAAGCAAGAGACTGGTCAGAAACTATAGGGCTAAAATTTGATATAAAATATAAGAAACCATGATTTTCTTTTTGTTTTTAATAGGCCCTGAGGCCTCGACAGCACCATGTATCAAAAAGGTGAAAATAAACAATGATAAGAAGATGTCAAACCAACTTCCAGGAGCCCTGAAAGGCTCTTGCTGAGATCCTGTGATACGGTTCAAACACGTATTTTGTTGACAACTTCCTGAGTGATATTGGAAGCACAGATATAGAGCATTTCTGGCCAAACAACCATGACATACACTGTAGATTTGGAATGAATGTTATTAAGATAATCTGTCTCTCTCTCAAGGGGCAGCTGGCCATCTGTATCGTCTCTTCAACTTTATCATTGAGAATGGCTGGACGCTGGGGCAGCACGAAGATGAGCATTGATCTGTTTCAGAAATGAATTAACTCAGAGTTTCAGAGATTGAGAAATGACTTCAGGCTTTCCCTTGTAAAAAGATGCTATCTCATTTTCTAAGTAGAGAGATGAGGAAAAAAATGGAAATTGAGAGAAGCAAGGTAAAAACTCAAATAATGAGAATGAAGTCTGAAGGAGAATTTTTTCCCCTCCTGTATTGTATTTACTAGCTACTATTTCTGAAGTGAAAACTAATATTTTCTAACTAGTGAGGTGTTAGGACAAGAATATGGATTGTTAATTTGGAAGGTGACTAGAAAATTAACCCTATCATATTTGTTTTTTAATTTTACACCCCCTCCCCACAAGGTAACTAAAAAAAATATTGCTTTTATAAAATAACTGTAGTGAACATAGCCCTGGAATTCTGGGATTATAATAACTTTTGGATGAAGGCCTAAACATAATAGTTCAAAATGTTAAAAATAATCAGTGTGAGTAAAAGTTAGATATGGACTATCTGACTGCTTCCTCTTGGTGGTTTGTCTCCAACTACAGGGCCTAGGGGCAAAGACATCTCACACACACACACACACACACACACACACACACACACACACAGGCTCCATTTGTTTATATCTCATGCTGTCATTTGCAAATGTAGTGCCTCTGAGATTCCTTAACAATTTTGAATTGCATCAGAAATGCCCCAACCTGTAATACCACGTCTAAGAGATTCATTTCTTTTGATTTTTGAAATGACAGAGTGAATAAGGCTGGCATTCATTACAAGTGTTGTGAAACACCTTGGCTACACTACTTAGGAAGAGTGTCTTGGAGGAAGTGTATGGGCTGTCACAGTCCTGGGTGTTCACACTGGCACTGCTGGAACAGAAGAGTGGAGGCTGAACAAAAGGACACGTGTATCCAAACTGGTTTGTACTGGGCAGAGTGGGCTGTGGGAGAAGAGAAGAGGATGGACAGTTAAAAGAGGTTGTGGAGAAGAGGTTTAACCCTAAAAATATGGGGCAATGATCATAAATACTAAAAACTATAAAAGCTGTATATAATAAAAAATGTTCTAGAGACAGAAAAGCACATTCACAAGCAAACCAAGAGAACCAAAATGAGAAAACAATGAACAAAAGTTAAAACTTGGGTATGTTTGTGTAATCGTAATTTTCTTCTCCATTTTGAAAGCAACTAAGTGTCTATGTGTATGACATTATATTAGATTCCAAAGTTCTTAGTATTTAGGAGCCAGTGTTTTTAAAAAGTCATAAACACTCCTTAGCTTACATGTTTATCTTTTGCTTACCTTGTGTTCGATACACTGTTTTATTCAGTATATGAGTTACGTAAACATGAAAATAATTCTGGTTAAACTTGCCAATAAAACATTGTTTCAACATAAACTTTGCCTTTGTGTCTTCTGAATTTTGTTTAAGGAGAACATTTTAACAAGCCTACTCAGTAGACCAATTTTTGAGAAGAAAATACTTTTTTTTGAAATGGATTGTTACTTGTGTGTATAAATCACTGGGTGTTTCTCTTCCTTCATTATCAGTGACAGCGGTGCCTCAAGTCTAATGTCAGAGGCATCAGTTTTCACCAGGAATGCTTTATCAAAGTCAGGAGGGAGTAATAAGGCTGGATTTTCCCCAAATGCATTTGTAGGTTTTTGAATGTCAAATCACAAGCTGAATCATTGTCCAATTTCTTTGCTTTCTTTCTCTTTTTTTTGGTGTGACAGGTCAGAAAAGGCTCTGCAGAGATAAGCTGTGAGTTATCCACTATTGGATTAATGAGTCACAATTTGTACTGAAGCTTGTTCCTTTTCGTCTTTCAAAAGGAAGTCCATCTTCATTAATGTGGTTTTTTCTATGAGGTGTATTAAATAATCAAAACGCTGCCAAGAAGAGAAGTCCTTAGGTGACCCACTGGCATTCTCAGCACACGTGGCAGCATCACCATGAAGGTCCCTGGCAACAGTCACCTCGTGGCCCCAGAGGCCTGGGTGTCTTATCAGGCAGCACTGGGCTGTGAGGAGGCTTACTGCTCCCTATACTAATTTGTGCCAATAAATAGTGAACATATGGTGATGGCTTCCTGTTTCCCACAAATGCCTCCGCAGCCCTTTTCCCAGGTGCAGTTGGCTCTATTTTGCTGCATCTCTGTCTGCACACCTTCCGTCCTTCCTTCCACATGTTGCCTGTCCATCTGGATGTTGGCTGACGAACTGAATGAATTTCCTGTTCAAATGGAGGTGCCCAAATTAAGAGTGCTCTCTGTGGTTTTCCGTAATGTCTACAAAGGTCCATGAATGACACGTAGAAGTGATATCTGCTCAGGGTAAGGAAGCATATTGGCATTTACAGTCCATAGAAACATCTTAGGAGAGAAGCGGTTAGTGTTTCTGAAACAGTGTTTGCATTTTAGTGCATGTCTCGGATCATATCCTCACTAAAACGAAAAATAAGACAAAATAAAATATGGAGTGATCTGTGACTGCCATCATGAAAACATAATTCAGTAAACAAGTTGTTGCTGCCAGCACGCCTGACCCCCAGGAGCCATGTTTTAGTCTTGGTAAATTTATTTTTCCAAAACAAAGGATCCATGTGGCTCCCTAGAGCCATCAGACGTGGTTCCCAAGTATCCCCAGAAATAGACAGGCTGTGAGTCCTGAAATGGTGTACGTGGTGGCAGGACCTATAGCATCTGAGTTTTCTTCAGATCCAGAGCCCAAAGGAGACGGGGTTCCTCAGGAGCAGGTAGTGGACAGCAACAACCATGCTGTGAGCTAGTCGTCCAATCTTCTCTCAGAAATGCCACACTTCTGGAGTGGAGGATGGCAGAATTAAGTAATGCACAGGGTTAGCTCTGGTCACTGAGGAGATGCCTTCTCTGACATAAGAATGGCCTCCTGTTGAGAAAAAAAATCAATGTCTTTCAGGGAGAGTGGAGGTGGGAAAGCCCAATCTAACACAAATGACTGGCTGTGTGCGTAGCTGATATTAGCCCTTGAACTTTCGTTTTATTCAGTTCCAACACTGGCCGAAGCCTCTTGCTGCCACCTTTCCAGTGGATGGGCTCCTCTTCTGGTGGGTGGGGGTACATGTCCTCCTGGTTCCGAACTTTCTGAACTATGTCACTTCTTTGTTCCCACTACCATTTAATTTCCTAGCCTAGAAGTTAATACCAGTAATTTGATCTTAGACTCCAGTTGGGGTAGTTCCTCTGGGTCCATGGTTAGAACTGTACTTTCGGGTAATTGGTTTTCATCTTAATCCTTTGTATTTTGCCTTACACATTTATAAGCACCATTCTGAGAAAGGTTCCCTTGGATTCATGAAACTACCAAAAATGCTCATGGCCCACAAAGGGCTGCCGCTTCCACAACATGAGCCCACTGCCCTGGGCTTCAGTGACCCTGGTGTCCTTCCATCCATATCAAGTGTACTTCTCAGTACCTGTGTCAGCATAGGCTTGCTAACATCTTCCCATCCTTTAGGTCTAGAGGCATCCTCTAGGACACAGAGCGACTTGCAAGAAGGGATGTAGTAAGCTTCTCTCATCATACTCCCAGTGCTGGGGTCCGTCCACCCAGGAGTGTTCTACAGAACAGTTAGCTCTTGTGAGAGGCTGGAGGGGAAGGACCAGAGCATGAGGGTGCTGGCGAGAACAGCTCAATTCCTTATGGAAAGAAACTTTAGAAAACAAAGTGATGCCAAGTAAGAATTGAGGGTTTAGGAAAGGAAGAACAGCAATGAAGAAAATTTCATTTTTAATGTTCCCCTAATTTCCTGCACAAAGTATGGGTGATGCTGAGACCCGTGACTTTAAAGAGCATACATTTCTTTCTAAGTTAAGAAAGAAACAGGTGGATGAATTAGAAGGGAAAAACATGACATTTCTTCTCTTTTCTTTCCTTCATGTGGTAGAGAGTTACTTGTGCAATATAAAGACCTTCTGATTTTTTGAAAGCAAATAGTTGCTGTAGTTGAACAGGGCAACGTCTTTCTGTAAACTCTGGACATGTAAAACAGCTGGGGTTTGAATTACAGAGTCCACTCAACGTTTTCAGTTACAATTACATACTGCAGGCTTGTGAGTGTGGGTGTCACAGAAGGAGATGGCATTTTCATAATCCCACTTTTTCAAAACTCTAATCTGCACAAGTGCCATTACAGCCAGGAGTACTTCTCCATCTGCCAAGGTCTTCTTGTTCCACAAATCTCAACAAAAGATGATGAGTTATTCCTAAAGACTGTTTCATGCCATGCATTTGTCAATGTTTCTCAATCCTGGGTTATTGTTTTCTTCCATCTCTCCTCAGTGCTGTTGACATTTGGGCTGGATAATCCTTGGTTGTGCGGGGCTTTTCTGTGTCTTGTAGGATATTAACTGCATCTCTGGCCTCTACTCACTAGTGGCCAGTGCTAGGGGCCTCCTTCCCAGTAGTGACAACCAAAAATGTCTCCGGACCTTAACATATATTCTGCGTGAAGGAGGAGGAAAGAGTCATCCACAGTTAAGAATTACTGCTCTCTTCTTTTCACAGCAATTAGTTTAGAAAAATCTTTCTTTTCCTGTGTTTCCTGTAAGATACTTAGTTGTTCATGTGTTCATTTAACAGATAAATATTGCAAACTATCATATACATGCCAGTCAACCAATGCTAGCCTAGCTATGCGCTAGATGCTACAAAATATTCTAGAATCCTTTTGCAAATTCATTGGCCAATCTCTGGAACATGATTAATTAGAATTCTCATTAAAATAGGTGCTCTTATTGACTAGGGCTGGGCTTACAAAGGATCTGGAGTTGTGAAGGGTTGGAGAGAGCATGCTCAAAATCTAGTGCCTTCTCAGCGAGGCTCAAGACCTTTCCGAGTCTGTGTGTCCTAGATATCAAGAGACGGTGATGCAGACTCAAAAACCATATAATGTCTGCCATGATGCCTGCCTCTGAGTTGCTTAGAGATGAGCAGGATAGTATTGCTTCTGCTGACACCTCAGGTGCTGATAGGCTTTGAGTCCACATGTGGAATGATTATTAATTTTTGTACCAAGCCAAGACAGCGGAGACCTGGTGGGCAGACTGTTGGAAGTGTGGTTGGATCCATTACCTGGATGTTTCAATGGACTCAGCCCTGGGATACGGCACTTAAAATCAGCAGGCCCAGGAAGCACACCACACCTCTAAACAGCAGCCTGTGGTGCAAAAATAGAAGGAGAATGAATTAATCTTTTGGGAACTAATCTCCAAGTTGAAACGCAATAGAAATTATAGCAAGTAGCAACTTTCTAAATTATTTTCTTATGCTTCATGCCATTCTCTAGTCTACCTTTTTAGTGTTTCCACCTACTAACTTCATTCTCTCTCCCGCTATTTCTAATACATCTCCAATGATGTATGTTCAATGAGAATTCAATTACCTAGAGAGGCAGGTGTGCTAAATGGCTATTTGAGGATTATTTTTCTTCCAAGTTGATTGCAAAGCTGACTCATGATTCTAGCTCTGGTACTGTCAGGAGAGAATCATTCTCAACAGGCTGTTAAAAATGAAACTTAATAATGAGGGAGAATAGATGAAACATCAAGTGAATATCCTTGTTCTTACCAATCGCCTCATTTAATTGGCACTGTTTTATTGAATTTTTAATAGAATGAAATGAGATTTTAATGTAATCTCATTGAGTTTAGACCTAATTCAATATATTAATTTATTATGAATGTTTCTTCATTAATTTGTTTTGTATGAAGTTATGCAATGAAAAGTTTCCCGAATTGTTGTTATTTGTAAAATTTAAAAAACTTTTCTCTGAAGGAGTTTTGTTTTTTGTAATAATGTAAAAAGCAGAGTGCAAACATTCATGAATATTTTGTTTACTGTTGCACAGTTAAGGTACTATGGATTGTTAAGATAATGTATGTTTATACATGCTAAATTTTCATGAACCTGGAGCTTGAGCTGCAATTGTGTTAACCCTTTAGATTGACAGAACAGTAGCAGTAACTAAGTAAGCCTATGATGTTCCTGGCCATTAGAAAAAGAGTGATGGTATGTATGGCATGATCTAAAGTGGGTCTCATTACAAATCACATACTTAATTTGAGTCATGCAGTATAAATACAACTTTTTTGGAGAGCGGAGTGGAAAGCCATACAGGTTTCCCTGAAAAATGCTGAGGGTGCTTTTTCTGATTAGTTTATTCTACTGTATACAGGGAATGGGCACTGGAGTTTCAGGTAGGGCACATAATAACTGTGAATGTGTGAAGCAGCCACTATTTTAACAAGGGAATGGTAAAACTGGGAAGACAGTGTTACCCAGAGGAAAAATACAGAAAAGTCACCTAATGACATTTACTGGAATCCATTAATAGAAAAACTCTGGGTACAATGTACAAAGGTTTATGTGCCTATAATTTTCTAAAGAGTTTGTTTTTAAATTCCTCTTAAATTACATAAGTAATACATGTCCATTCTTGAAACATTAGAAGGTAAGCATAGATAAAAAAGTCACTTGTAATTTTATACCCAAAGAAAATAACTACTATTTTGTTATATAATCATATAGACATCTTTGTATATTTCATACAACATGAGAAAAAACTGTTCATAGAATTTTGTAACAAATTTTCTACTCAACAATATATTACTTATCGATGAACATATCTGCTGTTAGCATCCTTTTTTTTTTTTTTGAATAGGTGCCTCACTCTGTTGCCCAGGCTGGACTGCAGTGGCATGCTCACAGCCACTGCAGCCTCCACCTGCTTGGCTTGTGTGATCCTTCCACCTCAGCCTTCCAAGTAGCTGGAACCACAGGTATGTGCCACCACACCTGGCTGATTTTTTTTTGAGATCTAGCCAAGTTGCCCAGGCTGGTCTTGAACCCCTGGACTCAGGCAATCCTCTCACCTCCACCTCCCAAAGAGCTGGGATTATAGCCATGACCCACTGTGCCCAGCTGGCAGTGGTCTTTTTTAATGGCTGTGTAGTATCTTTTGGTGTGGTCATGCTAAAATGTGTTTAGCTAATTCTCATTGTTGGTTTAAATTTTTTTTTTTACTACAAATGATGCTGTGATGAGCACTTTGCACACCAAATTTAACGTACTTCACTCTGACTGTGTAATAAATTTCTATAGGAAAGTGAATTCACATTGCTGAAAACTGACTTCTAGAGAACTTCAGAATCTCAGAGTCTATTCCAATTCTTACTGTTGTTCAACAAATAAAATAGGATTTCAACAAGCATTTCAAAAACAGATATGTGTTTATTGGGTACACAGAGAAAATGGAAAAATAGAGAAAGAGAATGAATTATTCACTCATTCCCAAATCCAGAACAATAGCCTCTCACAGGTCTAGACATTCCCCCAGGGTGCATGTTGACTGTGGAGGTTCTGGATGAACAGCTGTCTGGGGCCTGGCAACACCACACCTTCATCATTCCTGTTTCAGGAAGAGAAAGAAGAAGCACTGCCGGGTCTCAGCACATTGCCCTCGCAGGTGGTCTCCACACTCTGGCATCCTAGGGCTTACTCTGCTGCGTGAGTTTCCTGTGGTGGCAGGAGAAGTCACATACATGTGGTGGCTTCAAAACCAACATTTTATTGTCTCTCGGTTCTGGAGGCTGGAAAGCTGCATTCCCAGTGTGACCCTGGCGGTTTTTTGTCTCACGGCACTAGGGGAAGATACTTCTCTGCCTCTTTAGCTTCTGGTGGCTCTTGGCACTATTTGGTCATTTTTTAGAGTTTCTTTTTTCTGCTGGTACATTCTTTCTTTCTATTTATTTCATCTGCATTTACCTTTACCTCATTAAGAACATTATAATATAGTTGCTTCAAAGCCTTTTTCCAATAATTTTGACATTGGCTCACCTCAGGTGTGGAATCTGTTGATGGTCTTTCTCTTGAGAATGGGTTATGTTTTGCTGGCTATGTATATGTCGATTTATTTGGAATTGTCTCACAGACACTCGAACATGATGCTGTGCAAGTTCTGGGTCTTTGTTTTAAAATACAAGTTCTATTGTATTCAGGTATGACGAAACCACCAGATCAAGAGATGGTTGTCACTGAAAATACGGTTTGTTGCTCACAGTCCTCAGAGGATGGGAGGAGAGAGAGAGAGAGAGAGAGAGAGAGAGAGAGAGAGACAGAGAGAGAAAGAACACTCAGGATTCCTGTGGAGCACAAACAAGAGTTGTTTTTCTCTTGACTAGAAACAAGAGTTGTTTTTCTTCCGACTAGAAAGATAAGATTTCTCCTGGAAGTTTAGCCACTACAACTGGAGTTCCACTAGGGGGAGACAAAGAAACCAAACCAAACCAAATCACCATCCCCCCAAAAAAGGAAACTTTTTTAATGGACTGAATTGTCTTCTTTCAAAACTCATAAAGTGAGGCCCTAATCCCTGTACCTCAGAATGTGACTGTATTTGCAGAAAGGGGTTTTAAGGAGGTGATTAATTTAAAATGAGTCATTAGGGTGGCCTTAATCCATTGTGACTGGTGCCCTTATTAGAAGAGAGGATGAGGGCATAGCCTGGGGCACTGAGGGGGGGCATTAGAGAGGACGGCCATCTGCGTCTGAGGAGAGAAGACTCAGAAGACGTGATCCCACGCACCCTCATCTTGGACTTCCAGCCTCCAGACTGTGAGAAAGCAAATCTCTGTTGCCTCCCAGTCTGTGGGATTTGTTATGGTTCTAGTAAACTAATAGATCCTGCATGAGTTGCTTCTCCAAGTTTCGATGCTCCATCAATCTGGCTGCTCTTGTTACTTTTAGAGTTCTGAACAAGGTACTGAAGTAGTTGCTTTCTGGTTTTCCCCAGGACTTTTAGTTGCAATCAGGGGGAAAGAGGCCATGGGACTTCCTCCATCTTGGCCACTAATACATGTTGAATGGATGTATGCACATTATATTTTACCGCTTCTTTAGAGTTATTGCATAAAAGAGCACTAGATGTGATAGGAAAATACAGCAGGCTTCCCCAAACAAACTCATCCTCTCTTCAAAGACAACACACAGAATGTTTGCCCCTGGAAGTTACAGTTTGTGTTGAGGATTGGCATTATGGGAGTTGAACAATTTTGAGTCATAGGGTTTGCTTTTATTTCTTACTTGTATTCAGGGAAAACTCATCATTTAGAATTGTGATAAAACCCTGAAAATGCAACAAAGCAATACTAACATATAATAGAGTACATGCCTTTTTTATATCAAAAGAATATTGTAGCTGTAGTCTAGAAGTTGACAATTAGGAAGATTTGGCTTCAAGTAACAGAAAGCCCAAAGAAAAGAAGATTAAACAGTAAGAAAAATGTTGTAGCTGCATATACTGAAATCTAGATGTGGGCAGGTCCTGGCCTGGCTGCTTCTCGCCCCTCCCTGCCCTTACCTCCATCACCACCCCTCCTGTAACCCCACACAGTGAGAGATGAACTATCCGCCATTGCTTACACTAACCGAGGAACACCAGCAGCCTCCCTTCTGTGTAAGGTCACCTGCCTCCTGTGCGGCATCCTAAGATGTCGGCTGTGTGTGTGCACTCACATGACCTGTGCGCATGCATGTGCGTGTGTGTTTGTGTGCGTGTTCATGTCATGTGAGGGCTTTAGGCGATCCATACTGCTCTGTGTAGAGGTGCACTTGCACTTCGACTGGAAAACTAAACAACTGGCCGGGTGAGAATGTACCTGGATCATCCTGTGCTGTCAGTGTTATGTTGCTAATGACCCAAGAAATGAGAGATGGCAAGTAGAGCAGAAGTTAGGGTTCACTTATCTGCTATATTACTCCTATTAAGAAGGCTGCACCCACTGATGTGCTGATAAATCTGCAACAATTAGCTCTTTGAAAAAAAAGACCCTAAATGTGCAGCATTTTTCAATTTCCATGGTGTAAATCTCTCCATCACATTGGGCTCCCATGATGTGTCACATACCAGCTCTATAATACCACCAGCTTCCTCTTGAGACTGAGTGTATCTGGTTTATCTTGAAGACATGGCCAAGCACTTTCTAGAATAGAGGTTCTCAACCTCAACACTATTGACATCTGGGTTGGCAAATTCTCTGTCGTGAGGGCTGTTCTGTGCGTTGTAAGATGTTTAGCAGACTCCCTGGCCTTTACCCACTGATGCCAGTAGTATTCTCCCAGTTAGGACAACTAACAATATCTTCAGACTTTGCCAGATGGACCCTGTGAGTAAAATTGTGCCTGTTTAAGAACCACTGGCTTAGTGTAAGTGTGAGTTGGCTCAGTATGCAAATGGTGCAGTTGACCTGAGGGTCTTTCTAGCAGTTGAGGCCAAATAAAAGGTCTGATGTCTACTGTAGGCTTCATAAATGCCCATCAAAGAATAGTCTATGCAAAGCCAATGTTTTCACGTATTTCTGAATGCGGATTTTTATGTACTTTTCTGGTTGGTGTGAGACAGATGCAGAACCCCTGGATTCTGTGTATTTTGCAAGGTATTCTGTGTATTTTAAACAGTAGTGAAAACATTTGGAACTATTAGCTTTCCGTAACTGTTTCTGCTTCAGTAGAAACTATGCATGGACCATTTTTGTTTCTCCCATTATATAAAGCAATTTGCTAATTTAATCTACAAATTTAGTAGAGTCCTTATGTTATTCTCTGCATGAGAACTAAATGTTAAAATCAAAGAAAGTTTGGAAGAAAGAAATATTTTATGGATCTTGGTTAGGGGTTTAAAATGTTAATCAACATATAAATAAGGAGAGTGGCTTGTGGATTTAATTATTTTCATGACTTTGGGGAATGATATGGAAATACTATGAGGAAAAAAGCAGTAACAACAGCAACAGGCTTGTTACTCCCTTAGGAATGTGGACTTCACAGTGTTAGCTAGAACATAGACCCATATGGAGAAATTTACTATGACACATCACACCACAAAGCCTAAACTCTCCCTATGCTTATGCCACTGAGGTTACCTAGGAGCATGGATGTACAGTGTGTGTCTTGGCCAAAGCACCCCTTGAAGTGAGCCTGTCCTGCCTGTCCTGACCATACCCTGCTGCCGTGGTTGCCGCTCCTTTCTTCGGAAGGGCAGGGCAGGAACCTTCTGACTGTGCAGCTTTGGACTAGACCAGTGGCATTCAGAGAGTGGCCTGGGGACCTACCAGTCAGTGATACATCTAGAAGTGGAGCATTTAGAAACTTGTAAAGGAATTTGATGTTGTAGTGGCATATAACGATGTGATCTGTTTTCGTGATATATTTTTTCTGTAGTTTGTAAAAATGTTATTCTACAATGAATTAGGAAACAAAAAACAAGACCGAACAAACAAAAACAACCAATCCTCCCACTCCCCAAATCTGGTTCTTTTCCTCAGGATAGTCTGAGTAGCACAAGGGTAGACTGCCGATATCCTTGACAGTCTTGCGTGGTCTAGTGTCAGCTTATGCCCCAGGAAGCTTCCATGAGAGTGATGTTGAGCTGTGTGTTTCTTTCAGGGAGTGATAAAAAGCAGAAAAGGCAGAGGGGATGCTGAAGTGATGTGAGACTCCACACCACGTTTCCACCAAAGCCTTGGAGCCTCCTACTGGCTGAATACCCAGGCTCCTCAGGTTCCCACTGTCACTGTGGGTCATATGGTGATCCCTCTGGGGTGAGGCATGACTGTCACATGACATCTGAAAGTGTTGAAACCAGGACAGGGATATAAAACGCTCCCCTGTGCACTCCAAAAAGTGCTATGATTTTCAGCATCTCTCGTGGAGATTAAATCTAGACTCAGGCCTGCCTTACTGCAACCATAAACCAAATCTAAGCACCAAAAGGTAAGCAAAATGCCTTCTCAGTTTGGTCGCTCTATTTGCAAGGATCTGAGACTCTACCTGTGGTTCATGATTGTAGATAAAGGAGTAAACAAAATAAGAATTTGTTCTGTGGAAGGCAAAAAAAGTCCTCATGTCAAGGATGATGTTGTGAGTACCATTTTCTCTCATCCACACGAGACAAAGTTCCTCCCACACCAAACTTCTGTAGAACAATACCTGTCTTGATATCTGAAAAAAGCATAAGGATGGACAAGCAGGCAGAAGCTCTGCTAAGTTGGTTACTGGATGCAAAACTTGTTACCTTTGCCTAGCAAATTACATTTGCCATAAAGAAGTCACAATGAGTGTTATGTTAATTAATGACCGATTGTCAGATTTAACTTTCTCCTAATATCTTTCAGACATTTTTGAATATATGTTAGAAGGGATGAAACTATTTTCCATTAGTTCTCTTTCAGCAGTTTCCCTTTCTGTTAGTTTAATATAAATATGGATAGCTCTTTTCTCCAAATACAGATCTGATTAAACTTTTTGGAAACTAACTTGGGAGTAGAAGAAGATGATTAACAACATACCCAGAAGCTTGTGTTCTTCTTAGTTCCTCTTAGATATTCATTTAAACATGAAATACATTTGATCAATCTTATTTCACCTAAAACATAACAGTTTCCTAAATCTGATTTTGCTTTAGTCTGGTTTCTCATTTTCTTCAGTTTTTAATTTTTTCTATCTAAAGGATTTCTTTACCTGATTAACAATAAAGGCAGAGCTTTGTTCCTTATTATGCCTTTTCTAACTTTTTCATAAATATGGGTAGTGACATAAAATGCAAACTTCAGTTTTTTTTTTTTAGATTAGAAAATATAGTTTATTTCGAAAGTACATTAAAGAAATAGAGAAAGAGGAGATTCACCTCCCCAAGGTAGGGGAGGGGGCCAAAGCTTAAGAAAACATGGCCTGGTCATAGTTCAACGAGCACGTGGCCACACTATAGCTCAGCAAGTAATGGCAACTTCAGCCATTTTTACCTTGTTTTTCTACTTTGCCATTTGTGGGTAGCTTGTCTTCAAGTTTAGTTGCTTCTTTCTTCTTTTCTAACCCCCTCATCCAAGTGCCCTGGATATGGGACACGAACGGCTTTCTGGCCTCTGCATTCACCTGGTCCTGCACTCAGCACTGAGGCTCGCCTTCCTCAATCTCCCCCGGCTGTTCTCCATCACATCCACTCCCATTTGAGTCAAATTCAGCTCAGCTTTTACCCTTGAATGCCAACATCATTACACTGTTTTGTTTCAGTAGACTTCATCTAAACCACGTACTTCTGAAGAAATAAGCAGAAAAAAATGCAAGAGCTCGGAACACACGGGCTTTAGTATGTCTCTGTGCACCTGTGCAGCCGGTCTTGCGGGAACGCTGATAGCCTGACTCAGGGGAGTGTGTCTGAACAACCATCCCTGCTGACTCTGGGCCCTGGACCCATCTGTCAGAGGGGCTGGGGGCCAAGGTCATGTGTGGGGCAGCACGGGATGGCCCACATTGTGAGGGAGGACGGGAAGGACTGCTAACAAGATGTAGTGAAAGGGGCAGAGCATCCAGGATCCAAGAATGAGATTAACTTGAGCACTGTTTCGAGGGCCTGGGTGCTGGAGAAAAAACTGATTGGAATCAAAGAGACTATGACGAGCTGAGAGCAGAGGGCAGGGTTGGAAGGAAGACAGAAGATGAAGCCTAGAGATTTCCTGATACACTGGAACAGGGGTCAGACATCTTACTCCAAGGTGGCTGGGCCTTGACAGTCCGCAGCAAACCAAGGGAGCAGACAAGGGCCTACTGGAACTTCAGGTGAGATTCAGGGTAACATTAGTAGTTGACTCTAACAAACACGTATGTGCCAGACACTGGGCAGGTACTCGTTTAAAGGCCTGAATGCTGGAAAATATAAGCAAGAAACCCCTGTTTTTTCTCAATGTAATCTGAATGGTTTTAGTGGCAATTACAATACTAATATGATATGAATGTTCACCGAGCTCTCTTTCTGCGCTAGTGTATTCAGGCTCTCACCTGCTGTAACAGACTGAGAAACACAGCCACGCTGCTTTGCAGTCTTCCTGTCAAGAGGGGGAGTCTGTTTCTCCTCTCCTCCATGCTGGGCTGAGCTGTGATTCGTTTTGACTGATAGCATGTCGAGGAAGAACCTCAAGGGGTCTTGCGTCTTTTGCATCACTCAGACAATTTGGAGAGTTGTGGAAAGGTGAAGTCAGTGGGATTTGGGCACTATGTGAGGTAGTGTTGGATTACTGGTAAACGCACAGTTTTGATGAGTCAGTCCTTTGGCATGTGTACTCACCACACACACTGATGCAAATGACAAAGTGAAGTCCAGAACAGGACAAAGCCTCATACCTGAGAAGACCTCTAGCCAAGCCATTTAGGAATTTTTCAGTAATTAGTGGACTAGACAAAAATTGTGCTGTTGCAATATAAAAATTGACTATTACTGTTTTTGTTCTTAGCAAGTTTTACTTCCTGAAAATATAGGGTTTTAATCCAGTTATTAGGTCTCATATTCAAAACATGGTTGCTTTGGAAAGACTTAGACTGAAGAGACTGACTCCTTCTTGAATATCTGAAGTTGGGGCTAGGTTTGAATTTTTGGTCCCCCCACCAACCAGATATATGACCTGGGAGAAATGCCTACATTCTGAAGCTTCATAATCTCTCTAAATGGAGGCTAGTAACATTGACCGATCCAGGTTATTCTGAAGTACACTGCAAAATCACTCAGTTGAGTGCCGGCCATGTGTTAATTTTCACCAACGGCTAGTTCTCCCCTGCTGCAGTGTTCCTAGTCTGTATCAAAAACTGCCTGAGTTTATGTTTAAAGTCTGGGTATCCAGACCCATGACAATATTTTTATTTTTAGTGTGCATTTTTAAGTTACATTCTTTAAAAATATATGTGACACCCATTAGAATGGTTAAATGAAAAATCCAGACAATACTAGGTGTTAGCTAGAATGTGGAGCAGTTAGAAGTCTCACATTCGACTCCAGGATATCTATGGTACTGACCACACCTACGACTCAGGAATTCCAGTCCTAGGCCTGTCCCCAGCAGAACTGTGGACATGTGCTCATCAATATTATTACTGAAGCCGGGCTTGGTGGCTCAGCCTGTAATCCCGTGCCTTTGGGAGGCTGAGGTGAGTGGATTGCCTGAGCCCGCGGGTTCGAGACCCGCCTGGGCAAGCGAGACCTCATCTCTACAATAAATCAAAAAATCAGCCGGGCGTGGTAGCGCGCG